>CATIWR010125824.1:0-20255 GCA_949677035.1 Omphalea diandra | reverse complement strand
TTTTTTTTTTTTTTTTTTCTCAAAGACATTATCTACAATTATAAAATCAATTAAATTTTAATTATTATTTTTTTTATCATTATCCAATACAATTATATATTCAACTATTTTATTTACTAAAGGCTAAAATTGTAAATTTATTAAATATTATTTTCCTTTCCTTCCATAATTACTTATCCAATCAAGGAAAAATAAATTTTATTTTCCTTTTCCTCCTCTTTATCCAATCATGAGGAAGGAAAATAAGGAGGGAAAATAAAATTTATTTTCCTTCCTTATTTTCTTTCCTCCCTATTGATTTTTGCCAATCACAAGCTAAGCAAAGGACTCCTTTCCAAACTTCTATGAGTAGAAGAGCTCCCTTTGCTTGTGATACATCTTTCAAGATGTGCAAAGGCTCCAACATCTTTGATGACTTCAAGATCTTCCAAAGCTTTAACATCTTCTGAAGGCAAAGACATCTTCCAAGAGCTTTAAGAACTTCAAAGGCTCTAAGCTCTACAAAAGACAAGGCTCCCAAGCATCAAGTCTCCGAATTCTCAAGCTCGTTAGTGTTTTTTACCATCAGCAAGGGAAAGCTTCATCTTTGATCAGAGATGAAGCTACATCAGTCCTCAAATCATGTTTGTCATCTTCTTCTCCACAAATTAGAAGAAGATTATACTTTGATTCAATATCAAGCCTTTAATGATTTGAAAATGCTAAAGAATTTGATTCAATATCCGTTTAATCTTGAATTTAAGCTATAAGTCAAGCCCTTGAATCATTATATCTTCAACTCAAGTGAAATCAATCAATGATTTGATCAATATCCTTTTAAGCTACAAGTCAAGCCCTTGAATCATTATATCTTCAACTCAAGTGAAATCAATCAATGATTTGAAAACAAGCCAATTAAGCTCTCAAATCACAAATCTTCAACTTTGGTTTGAAATTAAGCAAATCAAGTCTTCGAAGTACATTTTTCAAGAAAAGAATCAGAAGATCAGTTTCTTTTATTTAAGAAATTATCAATATTGTAACATATTTTCTTTAAATCAATACAAATTGTTTGCTTCATAGTTTCTTGTCTCTAATTTTCAGGACGCAAAATTTGTGTTTACACACCCATGCAGTTATCTTGTTCAGAAAACTGTACTTGCATTTCTCACATAGTGGGGTGACCAATAACCAGTTTAACCACCCTTTCTTACCTTGAGTGTGATCTCCAAGACCATTTAAACAGATTTATCACTTATTCATGCTTGGCCCCTATGCAGGCATTACGGCATGAATATTTTTATTTTTACTCTTGCAATATATTTTTTTTTATACATAGAAGAAATGATTGTTTTGTTCTGTGATCTTTTTTCCTTTGATATTATTTTATGATTTTTTCTTCCTACTTTAACAACATGATCTTAGATATTTCAATTTATTTTTATTTTTATTTTTTTTACCCTGATGAATCAATCAAATCCTGCAGCAGATGGATCCTCTGGAATTCAAGATGGTTCTTCGGAACAAATCGAAGAGACTGCTCCAGAGCAGAATAATGAGGTTTATATTTTTTTTTCTTGTTTATATTCTTTCGTTTAGTTGTTGTTTCTATTGTCGCTTGGAATTTTGGTTACACATTTATTTGTGCATTCGTCAAAGTTACGAATCATGGTTTGCTGTCAGCCAGATGAGGTCTGTGACTTTTTTTTTTAACATTTATTTTACCTAGTGAAGCATTGATTTAGTGATTAATCATTTTAGTAAGCATCTCCACAGTCTATATTTTATTTATGCCACTTGGATCACACCTCATTCAAAAAATTTGGGGAAAAAAAACAAATAATTACAACTAAAGCACAAGCAAAACTTTCCAGTTTCAACTTCTCCATTTTCAACCTCTCTGAACAGCAGCCATCGAACAACTTTTACTGCATAACAACTGATCCAAATTAGGGGTTCCATACTTAGTGATGAATTGGTAGTTACTAGCTTGTATTAGCAGTTAACTAAAGCATGTTTTCTATTAGTGGCTGCCACTAGGTTATGATGAACTTGATAATTGGCACAGATTTTTGATAAATGGTTCAAGTTATTTGATCTATTTAGCTGAAGGCATTTGAACTGATGAGAGTTTAGTGTTCAAATGATTTTAAATTCATATGTTTGTATAAGGCATTCTAATCTAGCCTGGGTTTCTACAATCAATAAGCTATGGAATCTGCATATGGGAAATTGTACAATGTTTGCATGTGTAACTAAAATACCATACATAGTATTGTCAGTGAAAAGTTTTGGTCAACTTGAACCGAAGAGATGCCCTCGTAATTGCTTTTTATGCTGTAGACTCTGCTAGCTTGAGTGTAACATGTGTAACTATAGTATCAATTGTTGTCTGATGAGTAATCTTGTTATTTATGGCCAAGTAACTCCACTGGCATGAGAAAAGAAAGAAGAAATAATTAATAATAGAAGAAATTGGTTGATGCATTGTTACACACAAATAATCAACTTTTGTTACTTCAATTTTGAATCAGTAGATATATGATATTTTCTAGTTGCACATCTATCTTGTGAACTAGGGCTGTTTCCTCTTTGGTTCTTTCTAGTTAACTGCTTGTTACTTTATTCTCTCTTCAATAATCACATATGGGCCACATAGATAAAGAAAACGAAGATGGTTGAATGAATTTGTGTACTTAGTAGAGAAGAAATTATTTGCTTTTGTTGTTACTTTTTAGCTTTCCTTTCATGCACTATATTGTTCTGTTTTGTTCAACAGAAAATTTGGGAACCTACTGTGGTTCCAATGAACAAGCGAAGGAAAGCAAAACTACATTCCTGCAAAAGAGCTCTGTCCAGAAGGCAAAGTCTTGCAGGTGCCTACTATTGCATTTAGTATTCCATCTATTACTAACTTTTACTATTATTTCCTCCTATGCATATTATTCTCAATCATTGTGCTAGAATATTGTGATGTGTCTTCAGGTGTTGCTAGAGGTGATACTTTTTTTACCTGATCAACACCCACAATCAACCTGAAATGAACCCAATCAGTTCATCATTTAATTAAAAAGTTTCAAAATTTGGAAAAGAAAAGGTGCTAACCCACCTGCCCAAGAAATTGAAAAAAAAAAAAAAAAAAAAAAAGAGAAGGCCTCAGAAAATGATCAGAATTACAAAAAAGACCTGAATTGAATAATCATAAGTTGAATTATTAGATAGCTTAAATATGCCTGACTGTACAAGATTTACATTTAAGAATGAATGAGAACTTAAGAATTGCTTTTGCTTTTGCTTTTGCAGTCCAAGAAATACAAGAATCTTTTGCGAAACAATCCATGCGGACCAGTTAAGTTATCAACAGATTAAGGACTATAATATGTAAAATGGGATTAAAATTTGAAATATGATCATTTAAGAAGTGTTGGTCATTAATTTTTGGTGTTCAATGTTAGTTTTTTATGTGTTAGCAGCAGCGTACATCCATTTTTGGTTGACATAATTTTTTGCCATTTTCATATCTATTTCTCTGACAGATCCTGCCATGGTTGAAGACCAACCAGTGAATGAGTGCCCTGAAGTGCAGGACAGTGCTCCACATCAAACCCAAGCCCCTGCTCCAGAGCAGCCCTCTGAGGTTCATAATTCTTCTTTCTCATCCTATCTGGCTTGATGTTTAATGTCAATATTGAGTGGTTTTTGTCACTCTGATTTGTTGGCATTTACTGAATTTAGGAATCATGGCTTAAAACCAGCAGATGTTGTCTTTAATTCCTTTTATAAATTGTCACCCTGCGAAATATCTAAATTTCCTTTTTCTCATCCCACTAAGGTTTATATATTTTCTCATCCTATCTGGCTTGAAGTTTAATGTCAATTTTGAGTACTTTTGGTCACTCTAATTTGTTGACATGAAAAAGAAGAAATATAAACTACGCGATAGTTATATTTATAATTTTCCAATTGTTTACCTTTTTAAAAAAATCATTTTTTTAAAAAAAATAAAATAATAGTGTCAAAATTATTAAAATGTAAGACGAATACACATTAAAGGTAATATCTAATATTTTAAGAAAGTGTGTTAATCTCTTTAAGGTTCAAATTTGTTGAGAAACTAAGAAAATAATTTTCCATGAACTTTGCTAGTCCCATAGTAGATAAGCTTGCTTGGACTGATTTATGAAGGATTTGGCCAATCCCAAAAACCCCTCACTGCGTCAATTGGGAAAAAAAATATATCTAATATTTTAAGCAATGCATATCAAATATAAATATACTTTCTAATAAGAAATTCTTGATAGTAGAACAAAAATTATTAATGTGATAACAGTCAAATCAGAGATTTAAAAGTTTCAAAATATATAAATAAAGACTAGAATGAAAAGAAAAAATGTATATATCCTCCAAAAGTAAAATATAAACAAGATATCATTTAAATTGGAAATTAATGACATTCAAGTATTGAATTTAAAGTTTTGGCTTGGCCCCCTGATATCTCATTTTTCATCTTGCCAGGTAACTGATTGTTGCATAAAGAAGATTTTATTAATGGTGTTATTGTGTAATCTGTGCCACTTCTAATTCAAAGTGGCCGTTATTTTAAACATTTTGACTATTGTTGATGTCACTCATGTGTATGGATACTTGATAATTAGTGTGCTTTAGTGATATATGGCGAAAGTATTCACTATTTCATCTATAGACGGAGACATGGTCTTAATTAAGCTTAGGTTAAGGTGAAATTGAATTTTAAATTTGTCTTTACCAATCTTATTCTCATCTCACTTTTCTGGAGAATGGAATGAAAGCTTTTAAGTGGTAGTGGTTGTAAAATCTCATTAAAGTAATTCCTTAAAGAAAGGAACATCTTGCTATGTGATTAAAAAACGATGCTTATGAGTGTTACACACTTGGTAGAAAGACTTGGCCTACTGAATTGATAGATTATCTTACAATCCCTTTTATTGGCTTAGCAGCTTTTTTACTGTTGGTTGTAATAAGCATGGGAGTGGGACATCCTTGTTATCTGATTGCGATGGTTTCTTTAATGGTTAAGTACCTTTAAATTAAGTACCTTTAAATAGGAGGTGTAATCGAGTCGAGTGTTGATTTACTTGAACTTGATTAATTTGTAAATGAGTGAGCTTGCGTTAAGTATTTTAAAAATACTTAATGAACAACTTGAGCTCTAGTTGAGTATCATCAAAATTGTATAAAGCTTGCGAGTCTAAATAAGTTTAATTGAGTCATAGTTTTTTATTAGAATTAAATTATAAATGAAATTATTAATAATTTCTTTAAAAAAATTAAGATTTCTATTTTAGCAGCTTAATATATCTATTAATATTACATGAAAAATTATAAGAAATTTAGATATTTTAGAAAGTATTTTTGTGTATATATATATATATATGTCAAGTTTATGAGTCAAGTACTATTACGCTTAAGATTGACTCTTTAAATTAACGACTCAAGCTCGAACTTGATTTCGGAGCTTATTTAATAACGAATCAAACTCAAATGAATTTTTATTAAATGATCTTCATTCAAGTAGCTTGCAAGCAAATTTGGTTCACTTGCACCCTTAATTCGAAAGCATGTCAACCAAACCCCTCTACCAACAGGCATGTATGCCCATACAAGCAAACTAAATGAAGAGGGAAGAAGGGAACAACCATGAAAAAAGTTTTACTTTTTAGAGAAGCAATGATGAACATTTTTGTAAGTTTTTCTTTCACATAGTGGCGTATGGTTTTGCATGAAATTTGTTGCTATTTAACACAATTCATGAATCTTCTGTTATATCATTGAAGGAGCAGACAATAGCAAAATCACATCCAAGGAAAGAATACAACAGTACAACTTCTCATAGGCAAAGCCTTGCAGGTTCTTACTGTTGCACTAAATCTGCATTATTTACTGTGCTGCCACCTCTGCGTTGTAACTCTGTGATTTGTGTGGTTCAAAGCTATTGTGCTGGAAGATAGAACTCATGTTTTTGTAGGTTGCGGTCTGTCATGGGAAGGTGGGGTGAGACGAAGCACCAGGATCAGGTCAAGGCCTTTGCAGTATTGGAAGGGCGAAAGATTTTTATACGGACGCATTCATCAAAGTGAGTACTTTCTTCTGTGAATTAAGCAGTAAAATAATTGGATTTTTTTTGTGAACGTGTCAATTTGAGTTGGACTGATTGAAAACTTTCTACTCCAGCTGTTATGAAAACTGATTTTTTATAATGTGGTAAGCTGATGAAATGGTTTTTGTTTCTATTATTTGGAAACGTCCGTGTAAATAAGATGGTGGAGATGTCTACCCTGCCATTTTTTAATGTTTTCAGAAGAAACATTAAATAAAAAACATGATTAAAGAAAAAGCCAACAATCTATTTTAATTTTGTCTCACAAAGTTTGCAAGTTGGAAAAGCTTGAATTATTTCTTCAATTACTCAACCATAAACTTGTCATCTTTCAATAAACTTTAAATTGTGTGCTTGTGCCCCAAAAATTTGTGGATTTCATTCATAATCTTTTTATTCTTTTTTGTTAAATATCAGAGGGATCTCTTCCTGTGATTGCAGTGTTCTGAAATAGATGAACTTTAATCAAATTTAATATGTACTGCAGGCTTGGCAACTATAATAGGGATAAAGTATGAGTCCCCTGGTAGTAGAGGGCCCGAATTGAAGGTGAAATCTTTTATTGCTCATGAATATAAGGATCTGGTTGAGCAAGCTGCTTTATATTGAGATTGAAGCATTTATGGACGGAGTGGGACAACGTGGATATGCAACTCTCAAATGTTATTTGTGGGAATTCATTATCAGAATCTGTTTCATTCAATTCCTTCACTCATATGTTTAGGTCCTTGACAAATGTTCTCATACATATCTTGTGTATTTTGTGCACTAAATATTTCAGTTGCTACTCCCATCGTAGAGACGGAAAAGCTGAGCACGATGTGATATCTCGTGTTATTTGATCATATGTAAAGTTGGCCTTTGCCTGCGAATAATTTTTACAAGCTTTATGCTATTTATATACTTAAAAAACCATTGCTCTACTTTGAGCACTTCGATTATTATTTATAGTTTAATGGTTCGTAATGTCAAACAATGGGAGGTTGCAATCATATATATAAACCATTGGATCCTTGATCAAGCAGCATAAGCAATTTTTTCCATCTCAGTTCAGCCACATGCGAGTCAATGAAAATCATAAAACAATACCTTTAGACAGATTTTTGAACATTCACAGTTCAGTCGCTCGAAATAAAACATCTTCCATGGAAGTTGCAAATTGAATTGACAAATTGTTGGTTGTTAACTAACAAAGTGTTTCATTTCGCAGTCCCCGAATAAGATTTGTGATTTCTTATCTGATTTGAAAGTTCTCTCAATTTAGGTACGCTCTCTGCTATGTTCTTTTTTCTTTTAGGCTGAAAATATGCATTAAAAAATTCTCAGGGCATGCTTTCTCTGCTATGCTGTTTAGTGTGAAACGAAAATTGTGAATTTTTGTTTATTTATTTTGACGAGTGTTGAGTTATTTATTATTATTACTAAGAGATGTTGCAATCTTATCTTAGATAGTTGCCAAACATTGGGCTAGAAATTATTCTAGTATAATTTTCACTGTTTAAATGCCTTCATAAGACTTTTATTTGTTTCATTAATTACGACTACTACTAAATAGTGATTTTAATGGTCGACTGTAGAAAAATCGATATGTTGATGATGAAGAATTAAATTAAGTCAATAATAAAGAGAAGAAAAAGAAAAAAAAAAAGAAACAAACAAATTTTTTTGTCAAATCAACCGATCCATAGAGTGACATCTGAGTAATCCATGATAAGGAATGCCATCGTCTTATTCCAATCCAATTTAATTTAGTCATCCATTGAGTCGCATATGATAAGGAATGCTGTCCCTCTCCCTCTCTCACTTTGTCAATGCCCAAAAAAGTTTCATTACAGACTGGGGGTTGTGATACTCATCTCTTGCCCAATGTCTCCATCTCACTTTGGCCCCCCCATGTCGCCCTTGCGCTTTATGAGGGATAACTTGTCTACGACTTCAAAACCAGACAAATATCCTTATCTTATCATTTCAGACTCCAGTGTAAACATTACTTTTTTTTGTCTCACAAATACATGGAATTCATTACTCATTTCATTTAAAGTTTTTTTTTTCACTACTTCTTTTAATATTGAGAACATAAATTTTTAAATTGGGTCATTCTTATTTGCATTTTTTATTTGTCGTTAAACAAATTTAGATTATTTTAGATTTTATTTTTTTAAGCAGTTTTAAGATAGATTATCTTGACTTGCAGCAAGTTGGGTCAATATCATTTATAATTTCAATTTTTAAATATAAAATTATTTCAATTTTGAAATTTTTAATTAAATATTTTGATCAAAAAATTTTTCAACCATTTTAAATTTTTTAAATTAATAGTTTTTGGGATTATTATTCTTTAATATATCCTTATTCAATGTGTTTCTTATCAATAAAAATGAATTATTATTATTATTATTATTATTATTATTATTTAATAATAATTAAAATAATATAATTTACTCTATTTAATATAAAATTATTTTAAAAAATAAATAAAATTTATTATTTCAATTATATTAATAAAAAAACTTTAATCTATACAAAAACGAAAACAAATTTATCTTTATAATAGGGAGCAATATCATATTAAGTTAATTTGGATCTAACTGAAAGTCTGTAGTAGCAATTACATTCCTAGACGGCAACGTTAATGAGGTGAGGCCCAATTTTTCTTTAATGCGCTAGTTTAATTTGTCCAAAAAGGCATGACATTATTTATTGCATCTTGAAACCTTGGTGGAGCAGCACCAATAGGAGTTGTTTCCAGTTTCAGCCATTTCATTCACCTCAGCCACACAACGTCAATCAAGGTGCATTTTCTTCTCATCCTTAACGTGGCAAATGACAGTCGTAACAATTATAACGTTTGCGCTAATGTTTTGTAAACTTATGGACTTCAGCTTCTACACCCATGAGAGGCTAACTTGTAGACACAGGGAAAAGCTTAATAGGCCTAGTCAAGCAAAGATGCTAAAATCATCTAGTATTTGGAAATTTTTGGTATAGCCATCATATTTGAGATGGGGATTTTGGCATTTCAACCCCACATGCTAGACTTGGTTAAAAAAAAGGACAAAAATCAAAGACTAATTGAAGTCTTTAATATTTGCACAATTTCAAGGTTCCCAGCGGCTTTTCTGTCTGTCTACATCTGGCTTTCATAGACTATTAGACAATTAATGTGGCAATAGAATAATGCATAAATCAAAAGTATTCCTAAGCATTGAAATCATAATTAAAATTTGGAGTCATTAATATATTTTAAGTATTGAACCCATTTTATGGAACGCAATATTGTAGAAAAAAGTTCTCTGCTTGTGTGTGTAGTAGCTTAGGCTCACTGAACACTTTGAACAATAAGAAAAGTTTGAATAAGAAGTTTAAGGCTCTTAATTTCCACATGTGAGGAAGAAAAAGCTAGAGGAATTTGTGACCCTCATTGAAGAGGTAAAAGAAAGACCCACATATGTGCTTTTGTTTGTCCTTTATTCCCTTTTTCTTTTCCTCAAAAAGCGATTCCCCAGCATGGAACCTGGATGGGGCTGAATGCTTCTATGGCAGCCTAACGAAGCCATAGAAGAAAGCTTCCATTTGAAACCTCAAAAGTCATTGTATACTATATTCATTACTTTACAATTCCTTTTAGAATTCTAAGAGTTGAAACTTTGATAAATGCTTAGTTTAAGACTTTAAGTTTGATCTTCTAAACACCCTAAAAAGTGTAGAAAAAATATGTTCATAGGTGGGTTCTTTTTTATATATGTATCACACGTTGTAATTGACGTATTCAAATTAATTTGAATTTGCCAACGTCCTTAATGATCTTTCATAGTTTTTCAAATATAACATGCTGTTGGTTTTGAACCTTTGATATTACCATACTCTTCCTTTGACAATTTGTACTTTTTTTTTCTAATTTTCGGAGTAAAAATAAATCGAGACAATTTTTGAATTACTTGAAATTGATTCGAAAAAAATTTGAAATTGAATCAATATTAATTAAGTCAAACTAGAGTGACTCGAGTAGTTTATCGAGTTAAGTATGAGTGTTCAAATATTTAACTCGAGAGGTTTACAAACTTAAATAAATTTTAATTATTTTATCATTTATATTTTAATAAATTTATGTAAATAATCAAGACAATCTAAATTTTAAATTTAATAGAGTTTATTTGAGTTTGAATATAAAATTTTAAAAAATTCTTAATAATTATAGTCAAATTAAATTGAATTTGAGTATTTATAATATTTATCAAACCAACTTTGAATTTAAAAAAAAATAAAATTTTAAATTTATAATTTTATAATCAAATTCAAACTCAATTTTAATGAAATTTGACTTCACTCTATTACACTTCTACGCTCATCTTCATCAACTCTGCAATAAAAATAGTTTGCGTGTGAATAAAGTGAATTGTTTTTTTTTTTTTTTTGGTGCAATTTACCATTCTACTCATAATCAATGAATGTGTCACAATCATATTCCACTATTATATGTATAACAAGTTCTAAACAACTATCAGATGGACAATATAGTAATCAATAACAACTACCCATTTTTTAATTGATAAATCAGATGAACAATATAGTAATCAATAACAAGTACCCATTTTTTAATTGATAAGGTAATTAAAAAAACAAGAAAATACTGATGGGCAGAAACTGACATTTCTAATATTTAACGTTTGTACATTTGCAGTCACTGATGATGATAACAATTGAATGTATTCAACTTTTATAAAAATTAATCATGATTAATTCAAGTGTAGTCAAATTGAGGCGGGCTTAGCTTTAATTCTTCATCCTATTAATCTTAGAAAACTATCATATGGTTAGAAGTAATTTTATTAATCAAAAGTCACATCATCCAAAGTCAATTTAAAAACCAAAATCAATATTTCATAAAATTAATTAGCACTAAAAAGGACAAATTTCTATGTACGGGAAGGAAGGCAAATCTTGCTTCTATGTTTATTTTATTTGCATTATTTTTTTTGTTTAGTTTATTATATTTGTTTGTAACCTTTTCATATGATCTAGTGATATATGTTACATATGCTAAATTGATTAATTAAGCATTAAGTAACCGTTGATGGTCGCATAAATTAAGGTATATATATAATAAAAACCTTGGCCTTTATTTTTTCTGCATGCTTGCTTCATGCCTTTGCAATGGTTTAATCCACAAAAATATTAATTAATAATAGTTAGGCTTGATTGCATACAAGTATTAATTTCTCTAGTTATTGGGATTTATACTTTAATATTTTTTTAAATAAATATTGCATTAAGGTTTCTTGTATTAATAAATGGGATTTTATTTTAATAATTAATAAATTTCAGATTTTTTTCTATGTTTATTATTAGAGAAACTCCAAAATTAGTGGTATTATTTTATTATTGGTCCACTGACATGCATAAAACTAGGGTAGCGTAAACGTGAGCAAATGGAGAGATGCCGTGTACGCTAAAATAGGTCTGGGTCACATGTTTGGAAAAAGAAAAAGCTTTGATCATCACATAATATTAATGGCGTAGATGGCCACCTCAAAACAAAAACTATGCCGAGCTAGCTTTTTTTTTTCTAAAAACAGCTCATTTCTCATTTCTTTTTAGTGTTTTAAAACTATCCTCTAGTCATGAATTTCTTTTTTTATTTTCTTTAATAAATAAATTATTTTTATCATATTTATTAATTTTTTTATTTTACTTCTCTTTTTTGAGAGTTTTTATTTTGGTATTGTTATTTTATTTTTTATGAGAGTTTTATCTTTTTTTTAAAAAAATTTTTAGCAGTTTGAAATCAATTGTTTAGTAATATATGATGATATATTATTGGGTATTGTCTCTTAAATATACTTTAACTTATTATATAAATTTCAGTTTATATCACGTTGTAGTACCGCATATGGCGATAATTTCTACAATTGATAAAGATACAGAGTTATCAAATAAAATTTATAGTGAAAATAGAATTATGATTTCAGAGTTGAGATAGTGTTCATGTATTAGTTGTATTGTCTTTTTTTGTAAGAGTTTTTATTTTTTTTAGAATTTTGGTGGTTTTAGATCAACTATTTAGTAATATATGATAATCTATTATTAAATATCGTCTTTCAAATCTGCTTTGACATACTATATGAATTTCAGTTCACATCGCGCTTTAACCACCATATATATAAAAAATCTTTATAATTGATAAAAATGTAAAGTTATTGAAGAAAATTTATAGTGAAAATAACATTATAATTTCAGAGTTAAGTCAATATGTAAGTATTAATTATGTTGAGTATCGAATTTATATTGATATTTTAGATTATAAGATTATATTATTTTGTAGATGTCATATGACAATTTATGAATGAAAATATTTTTTATTATTTTCAAAAAAAATCTTAATGGCACACATGAAACTAATATTTTTAAAATTGAACCAAATCAGTCAACTGACTGATTGAGAGGTCGATCAGTCCAATTTAACCACCATATATATAAAAAATCTCTATAATTGATAAAAATATAAAGTTATTGAAGAAAATTTATAATGAAAATAAAATCATAATTTCAGAGTTAAGTCAATATGCAAGTATTAATTATGTTGAAAATCGAATTTATATTGATACTTTAGATTATAAAATTATATTATTTTTTAGATGTCATATAACAATTTATGAATACAAATATTTTCTATTATTTTCAAAAAAAATCTTAATGGCACATATGAAACTAATATTTTTAAAATTGAACCAAATCAGTCAACTGACTGATTGAGAGATCGATCAGTCCAATTTAACTAGTCTAATAATAAATAAAATTTAAAATAATTATTAAAATAATTTTAAAAATAAAAAGATATTAAAAATATAATTAAATATATTTAAAGTACGAAAACATATAAAAATTATCTTGAAAACAAAACTAAATCTAATTAAATCGATCATCAGTTCGATTTTAGATTTTATCAGTTAGAGCGATCGATCCAATCCTATTTTCAAAACACCGTATAAAACAAGCTGGCAACCTCCCGTATTTTACTGCTCATCCTATAATCAATGGGTTTCCATCAAAGTATGTAGAATAGTGATTCTTGTTTCCGACATTTGGGTTTAAAATTTCCTGTTTATTATACATGAAAGTGATATAAGCACATGGGTTGTCTTTCATGTGTCGTATTGGAAGGATAAGTGACGATGTGATTCTGGTGTAGAACTTAGATATTGTTCAAATAACAACGCTACCTTCACTAAAATTATTTTAAATCTGAAATGGATTACTATACTTTAGTTTCAAATTTTATTTAAGATAAAAATATTATTTGTCTGATTTTAAATTTTATTTAAAATAAAAATTGATCATTTATTTGAGATAAAAAAAATTGTTATTTGTCTGATTTTAGTATTTATTAGAAATAAAAATTTATCATTTATTAAAATTATGGTATTAAACTTTCTAATTAAAATAATCATAAATAAAAATAAAAATTATAAAAACTATGGAATAGATAGTTAAAAAATATGATTAAAAATAATTTGTATAATTATCTACTTTCAAATAAATATTATTTTAATTAATTAAAAAATTAATTTTATTGATATTTATATATATATTTTAAATAAAATATTAAATTATAAGTGCACAATGCACATTTTATCAATTAATATTTAATAATAACATATTTAATGCTTAGCAATAGTGGTAAACGATAAATAATCATTAGTTAGCTATTAACGATAAATGAACATAAATTATATAGTAATTTAGCGAATGAAACTGCAATATTGGATAAGAAACTGATAATTTTAGCTTAGATCTTATTAGTCAAGAGTTATAAAATAAAAAGAGTAATAAAATACTCTGATATAGTCTAAATATTTCAATTCTTGAGCTAATTAAAATATTATGAGAAGTAATGTGGTTATGAAAAATATGAAATGACAAGTATACAAATTAGAAGCGGAGATAGGATTCTAAATAAGGGGTAATATACCATTCAATTAAATAATTCATGTATAAATAAATTTTTAAAAATGAAAAATATAATCTATTAAAAATAATATTGAATTCAATAATTGTGCAAAAATAAAAAAATTTTAAAATATTACATATAAAACTATATAAAAAACAAACCAAAATTCATAATTGTCCTAAATAAGTGCTTATATTTTGAAAATGTTGCATGATTTGTCTCTCATCTTTTTTTTCAAGGGACCAAATGTCAAAAATGGTATAAATTTGTCTACTGTTGCTTACATTTTAAAAAGTTGAGGGGACATTTGCCCACCTTCAAGTAAACGTGACTCTGCCCCTAATACAAGCTTTTTTTTTTAAAAAAAATAATATAAAATATTTTCTTTCGTAAATAGTCATATAATATTTATAAAAGAAAATAATTTTATGATATAAAGTATTAATATAAAATTGATGCTCAATTTTGTTAATAACTACTCATTGGCTTATTTTTGTTCTATATTTACTGTAAATTTTTTTTGATAATTCTGAATTTTTATCAATTATAAAAGCTTTTAGTCATATATGATATTATAGTGAGATATGAACTAAAAATTATATGATATGTCAGAATAAATTTAAGAGATAATGTCTAATAATATATAATATAATTAATTTCAAATCACTAAAATTCTAAAAAGACAAAAAATCTCATAAAAATAGAAAATAATAAAATAAAAATAAAAATTTTTAAAAAAGAGATAAAATAAAATAAAAATTAATAAATAGAATAAAAATAATTTATTTTATTAAAAAAATAAAAAATAAAGAAAAAATTTATTATTGAAAGAATGTATAGACAGTAATGTAACCTAATCTCATACTATACGGGCACTTTATATAGGAGTATTGAGGTGTCTGTTCTGTTAGAAATAGGATGACTCATCCTATTTGGAAAGAGATGTCAGTCTTACAAGATTAGGAAGCGTGACAGCCCTGCTATCCATTATAAGGTAGTTACTGGTTATTATTCATAACTTTCTAGGTGTCCATTTGGATGCATACGAGTTTCTTTTGACTTAAACCCATTGCTTCCATGGGTGGCGTTGGACGGTGTCGATGAGATTCAGAACCCCTTGTCACTTTTTTTTTTTTTTTAAATCGGAAAGAAAAGGGTGAGTAATTGACTTAAAAATCTGATTAACTATTTCGGCAGCTTTGACTTCTATTTCAAAAAATTTTAATTTTGATTTCCTTTTAGCTTTTCGTAAAAATGAAAATGAGAATTTCACGAGACTCATTCAACTTGATCGATAAATTTTATACTCCATTCTTTATTTAATCTAACTAATTTTAAATTAAATCAAATCAAATAAAATATTATATGATTAATTATTTTTTTATTTTATATTTGTTAAAATATTATATATTATTTTTTAGTTTTAATTTTATAAAATTTATATTTATATTTTTATATTTTCTTAAAATAGTACCTATATTTCGAATAAAGCAAATTTAAAATGAATATATTTACAATTTATAATAAAATAAACAAAACATTAATAAATCATATCTGAGTATTTTCATTGTCAATTCTGATCCAACCAACTCGTGTGAAAGGTATGATAATCAAACCTGATCCAATTAATAAATGGATCGAATGCTACCGCCCCATTCGGGTCGGATAGGATATTTTAGCTTTTTTGAGTTATCTTGGGGTCCCTCCTCAGGATGTTTTTACTCTCTAAGGACCATGAAAGGACAAAGTCGATGCAATTTGTAAGCCAACTTGACTTTTTGGCAAACCTCATGTCGTTTAAAGTCGTTGCTTTTTATTCTTATTGTCGTTATCAAATTATCAATGATCCCAAAACAAAAGGTAAAATTATGATCAAGGGCCTCTATCGTTACACGTGTTGACCGATTAAATAACACTATCCAAATAAATATTTGTACAATTAGATAATAATTTTTAAAATTTTAAAACATAATTATCATTAATATAACAAATGACATACTTTTAATGATTAATTAACAAACATCTACAAATTTTATCCCTGCTGTTATGAAACTTAAGAGTTACGTTTGGGGACACACTGATTTGGACGTTCTAATAATTCAATAGATTTAATTTTCTTTGCCGTGGAATTGTTGTTTTTATATGAAAAAACGGAAAAATATATATTTCATGTTAATTGTTGTTTTTTTTTTATAAATTTTATTGTCGTATTTTTGAAAAAATTTTTATTTTGAAATAGTTATTATTTTAGAATATTAAAAAAGTCTTTTTTTGAATTTTTAAGATCCTTATTAAAAAATAATTAATGTATTTAATTTAAATGTTTTATAAAAGATAATTTAATTATCTTATTTGTAAAATGTAACTTAATTAATAATATTTTAATTATATATAAATTAAAAATATCAATTAATATGAAATCGAGGAATTAATGATTAAAAATTAAGAGGACAACTGGACAGTAATGCTGTTTCCTCCCGAATTTGACATATCCACTGAATTCCACAAGATCCTGATTCAATCAATGTGAACCGTATTGAAATAGTACTTACAAAAAAAAAAAAAAATCAATGTGAATGAGAATCTAAGATACGTGATTTCGTCCTATTCAATAATTTATTTTTTTCACAGCCTCTTTCTTCTCTTTTACACAAAACTCTTTAAAACTGTTATTAACAATATTTTACGGATAATACCCCTTTTTAATCAACTTTATTAATTTTTATTAATTGTTTCAATTATTAAAGTTTTTCATGATTTTTTCCGTTGTTGAAGAAAAACAAATAAATTTTTTAATCTATTAGATTTTTTATTTTAGATTATTTATAATTTAATCTCTCTTTTATTTAATTGTGTGAGCTTTAATAAAAATATTAAGTAAAAATTTCGTTCTATAATCAGTATTAAATAAAAAAAGAATAAAAAATTAATTTCCCATATTCCTTGAGTGTTCAATGAACCCAAATTCAAAAAGGAAAAAAAAAAAAAAAATCATGAATAGGACATAAATGAAATGAAACAAACTGGTGGGTGCCTTTATTCCTATGGTCTTCACTTAATTCCAGGTGTTTTAAAAACTGAATCCATCGTTTTCTCAAAAAAAAAAAAAACGACAAAGTGAATCCTGATAAAATTTCAATTTAATTAATTTAGTTTAATAATTTAAAATAAAATATTATTAAATGATATTTTAAAAATGTATTTAGATATTTAAAAATAAAAAAATAATTTAAAAAATCCATTATTTCTAATCTGATTGATTGCATTCATCCGGCGCTATCTTCAAAACATTGCTTAATTCCATGAGTACCCCCAGGTTTTCCAGAAACCCACGACTTGGCTTTAACAACTGTTAATAAATCTTATCTTCCATAACGGCAAGTCAGCAACTTGGTCTATCCTCTCTCTCTCTCTCTCTATATATATATATATACACACACACAAAACCCATATTCCAAAATCATCTCTCCTTACTAATTTCTTGATCTAGATTTCTTGTTATGGAGTTGATTCCTGGTCTTCCCGATGATGTTGCTCGTGACTGTCTTGTTCGTGTCACGTACAAGCAGTTTGCCAGCATAATATCTGTGTGCAAAAGGTGGAGGAATGAGCTCTACTTACCAGAATTTCGCCGGCAGAGGAACGATACTGGAAACAGTCAAAGCGTTGTCGTTTTGGCCCAGGCTCGAGTTGACCAGAAGGAAGGTTCTAATTTTGTTAAGTACCCGGTTAGTCCTGTTTATCGGCTGACCGTTCATGAACTGGGTTCTGGTGATTGGTGTGATTTGCCTCTGGTTCCTGATTTTTCGAATGGGTTGCCCATGTTTTGTCAGGTTGTTAGTGTTGGGTCTGAGCTTGTGGTTTTAGGTGGCCTGAATCCGGCCACTTGGGAGGTTTCTGGTTCGGTTTTTGTTTTTAATTTCGTATCGGCCACGTGGCGGCGTGGGACTGATATGCCAGGTGTACGGCGATCGTTTTTTGGGTGTGCGTCAGATTCTGATCGGATGGTGTTCGTTGTTGGTGGACATGATGGTGAGAAGAATGCATTGAGATCTGGGATGGCGTATGACGTGAGGAAGGATGAGTGGGTCTCACTGCCTGACATGGCGAGAGAGCGCGACGAGTGTAAGGCTGTTTTCCACGGTGGCAAGCTCCACATCATTGGAGGTTACCGTACGGAAACGCAAGGTCGATTTGAGAAAAGTGCTGAGGTGTTCGATGTTGCCACGTGGGAGTGGAGCCATGTAGAAGAGAGTTTCTTGGAAGCATCCACGTGTCCGAGCACGTGCACAGGTGACAAAGATGAGTTGCACATGTGCCATAGAGGTGATGTGTTGGCACTTAAAGGGGGTACATGGCAAGCTATTGCCAAGCTTCCTGGTGATGTGTGCAACGTTGCTTACGTGGCAACACTACAGGGCAAACTGTTGGTGATTGGATCAGCGGGATTTAGTAAGCCCCACATGGCATACGAGCTGGACTTAAAGGAGCACAAGTGGAAAAAAGTGGAGACCCCAGAACGCTACTCTGGGCATGTTCAATCTGGTTGTAATTTGGAGATGTAAGAGCTAAAGTAAAAAAAAAAAAAAAAAAAAAGTAAATGCAAATTATGTATGTACATAAATGAGTGAGAGTGATGGTAATGCCGTTTTTTGATATTTCACTTTGCGTTTTGGACAGTGAAGCAAGTATTGTCATCCGAATGCTTTCCCGTTACTATGTAATACAAGTAAGTCTTGGTTGTTTTTTCAGGCACAAATCACATGACTGGTTACACTATTTGATATTTTTTCATATAAAAAAATAAAATAAAACATTTTTTGGTGGTCGCATTTTACCATTTGAGGAAGCTTCTATTATTCAGAAATGTCATTTTGTACGGTTTGGCAATACAAGAAGAAATTAACAAGTTAAAGAGAGTTGTAATGGGGTCACAACTCAGAAATGAACCTTAGTTTTAAGTCTTCCACATGCCTTTTTTTTTTTTTTTTTATTTGGTAGTCATACGGCTTTGGGGGCCACCTGTGGCCAATAACATTACTATTATTTTCATTATCTGATAATTTAATATTAGGAGTATTAAAGAGCAAGAATCCAAAGCACAAATCTAATGCCGGCCAAAGGAGACAACACTAAAAGTTTGCAAGGTTTGATGGATTATTAATTTGAAACAATGGATTAGTTTTCCAAATGACATTATGGATTAATAAATTTCAAGCCCTGCAAGTAGTCCACTGTCTGAGCTTAGGTTCAACAATATATACTATGGGTTGAGTGCCGTAATCTAAAGTTGCATTTTGCGTACCTTTTATTCGCCCTTTTCCCAATCCAAGCGCTATTGGTCTCTTTCTGCAGCTATCCAATTTGGCAGGCGTTTCAAGAAGAACCAATTAAGCAGCTTATCAGTGGAAAAAATGGACGATCTATTTTGTGCTCAATTTTCCACACGTGTGTTGTGCGTGTTAGTGAGTGACGCTTACTATTTTATCATATCATCTGTATTAAAAGACTTTATTTAATTTTTAAATTTATTTTTCATTTTAATTTTAAAATATTTCATTTATTACCTGATAGTAGAAATAATAAATTTATATAAAAATATTAATTTTGTTAAAATTGTTAAGTATATCTTACAAGTTGATATATTTTAATGCATCAGAATAATTTTTTTGTTATTATTTTTTTATAAACGTATTCAATTAACTAATTGCTATGATTTCTTAATTATTAATCTGTTGTTTTCAATAAAAAAAATTATTTTAAAAAAGCATATTTCATTTTTTATTTTAATTTTTAAGAACTTAAATTAAAAAAGTAAAGAAAATTAGACAATGCCTAAATATAATGAAAAATTAATATATATATATATATATATATATAGAGAGAGAGAGAGAGAGAGAGAGAGAGAGAGGGAAGTTTGTTTCTAACTCAATAAGAATTAGAATTTGATTTAAATTCGAAATAATTCAAATTTTTTATATCAAAATGAGGTCAATCCTAACTTGATTCATGGGTTAATTTAAGTTAACTCAATTTTCACGTAATTCAAAGTAATCTAAATTTGATCAATTCACATTATTGAAAATTTTAAATTTTTTAAAAAATAAAAAATTATTAAAAATAAAACTACAATAAAAAAGGATCTCAAACATAATTTGAAATCATTTCTGTAAATTGAATTGACCACTTGCA
>CATIWR010125794.1:0-33740 GCA_949677035.1 Omphalea diandra | reverse complement strand
TATATATATATATATATATATATATATATATATATATATATATATATTATGTGTCAATAACTTATGAGTTTTCAATAATAAGTAATTTTTATAAAAAAAAAATATATATAGTCTCTTACTAGCAAATGTTATAATATGAGGGGTAAATAATAATTTCCATTTAAAAGATTTTTTCCCATCATTTTCTACCATTTTCCAAATAAGGGAATAAGATTTTCTCCACCATTTCTTTTCCCCAATTTTGTATGTTTCCAAACAAAATGGGGAAAGAAATTTACCTTTCTTTTCCTTTCTTTTTCTCACATTTCCTTTCCCACCTAGGGCAGCTCATGGATTTTGCAGCAAAGTCTTGTTTCAATTTTCTTTTGCCTTTGTTGCACTTTCATGTTTTGGGAGAGATAAGCACATTGAATGTATTTGGATTCAAGGGTTTTTCTTTTTTTTTTTTTTATCATTTTAAATTTATACCCTTTAATTTGTTAGTGAATTTAGCTCTCATTCATTTGCATGTGGACTTTGATGTCTTCTTTATTTTTCTTTTATTTATTGTTGCATTCGTTTGACTTAAATAATAATTTAAGTTTACTCTAATACAATCTTTCTTTCTTTCTTTTTTTTCTGATTTTCTCTTTGATAGATTGAAAATTCTTAAAGTTTTAGTCTATCGAAGTATGAACATCAAATGACTACTAATTAAAAATAAATACTCGAGTACTAAGCTATCTCAAATGATCTTTTTTCTTCTAGATAGTATTTGTTTTTCTCATACATGACAACTCAGCTCTGCAATTGAAAAAGATTAATTAAACATTCATTTACCTTGTTTTAACTAGTGAAATAAACATTTAAATTGGAGCAGAATTAAATATAAAATAATAAATATGCAAATATACAATACTAACAATAATTAACTAAAGATATTGGAGATAGACCCATAATAACTTAGGCTTTTCTAATGTCCAAGCTCATTCACGTAATTCTCTTGAAATTTTTAATGGTGCGACTAAAAAAGAGCTCATCAATGAAGGAATTGTATAGTTTGAGGAAGCCGAATATAGAACCAAGGAGAGAAAAGAAAAAAGAGAATGCAATATAAAGTGCCATAAAAATTATTTCCTAGATCAGGTTAATGGTCAAATCATGGAATGAAAATGAAAAATATGTTTTTACAAAAAATTTCCAAAGATAAGAAGAGAAAGTAATATTAAAGAAAGGAAAACACAAATGGCACAAAACTAGAGATTGATTTTGATAACGTACTAAGAAAAAAGTGATAAATGATAAAAGAAGAATATTTAGATTTTGTATAGTTTATTAACTTTTTTATATAACTTTGCTAATTTTAAATAATTACTATAAATTAAAATTGTCTGAAATGATAAATAAATTATTCAACGGAATGAAAATATTATTAGAATGCTCTAAAAAATTATGTGAAATTTTATATTATTATTACTATTTTATGATAAATGCTACCATTATTTTGAATAATTTTTAATATCTAAAATAATAGATAAATTATACAATATAATAAAGTATTACATATATATTTTCAAATGTTATATAAAAAACTATGGTAGAAATTTTGAATTTATACGTAACTTATTAATCATATTTTGATAATTTCAGTAAACTACTGTAAAAAACGCTGCAAATGTCTTTTTGTAAAATAATATTTTTTTAAGAAAAGAAAAAACGAAGAAAAACAACAATTGGGCACAAGACTAATATTTTTATTTAACAGTCTATGAGAATTGTTTTCTAAATTTAAAGAATTTATTAAAAAAATGTTACTTGATTATTTATTTTGGTTAATAAAATAGTTTGAAAGTTAGAGTAAAGAATAAAATCTGTAATTAGTTTCATGAAATAAAACTTTGAGATAAATATAAACTCAAAAATCAAAATAAAAATAATTTATATGAATTTTTAAGTGATATTACGTAAAATTTTATATTATATATAATTTATTAATTATTTATAATAATTTTATTAAAAATAAAAATAATTGAAAATAATGAATATTCATCATATTAATAAAATTATTGCTTAAATATTTAAAATATATATATATTATTAATTTCAATCTTAAAATTAGTTTTAAATCTTTATTTGTCATTTGTCAAACAATTGTGTGTATGATATAATCATGTGTTATTTATTTTACATTATGTTATAGAAAAATGTCATATCAAAAGAATATTTCTTAATACGAAATTAAAAACCTTAATTGACATAATAAAAAATTTTCAAGATTAGAAATTTAAAATTCTAAAAAAAAAGTTTTAAACAGAAAATCAAGATTCTATAAAAAAAATATTATGAATGGGAAATTAGAAAATTTAAAAAGTAAAAATTCTAAATTACTTCTAAACATGAAATAAGAAAGCCTAAAAAATAAAAATTCTAAATAGAAAGCCAAGATATTCTAAATAGAAAATTAAAAAAATCCTAAAAAGTAAAAATTCTAACTTGATTTTAAATAGAAAATTAAAAAACTAAAAACAAAATTCTTAAAAAAATAAAAATTTAAATTAATTTCATTAATTGATAAATTTTATATATAAAAAGGCAATTGATATTATAATAGATTGTCATAAATTATTTTAGTAAATTTTTTCTTAAAATTGTATCACACAAGATTAAAGTATGAATTAATAAATAATTTTTTTTATCACAATTACCTCATATATGTACATATAATTTACAATTATTTGTTAATTTTCTGTTTGACTATAAAATAGTTAATGTTATTTGTTTGATTGATTACCAAAATTACTTCATTCAAATTTAATAAATTTTATCTAAGAATTGTATTACACAAAATTGAAAGTATAAATCGATATATAATTTTTTATCTTAACTAACTTCATATCAATATATATTATTAATTTTATTCTCAAAGTTTTTAGACCGTTGTTTATTATTTATCAAATAATTATATATAATATAACTAAGTGTTATTACTTTATATTATATTATAAAAAATTGTCATATCAAAAGAATATTTCTAAATAAGCGATTAAAAAACTCAATAGTCATAATAAAAAAATTCTCTAAATTAGAAACTAAAAAATCTAAAAAATAAAAATTTTAAACAACAAATTAAGATCATATAAAAAAATTCAAATAGAAAATGAAAAAACTTAGAAAGTAAAAATTCTAAATTACTTCTAAATAGGAAATTAGAAAAATTAGATTAATTAGGCCCCATTTTGACTTATAGCAACGCATTTGTAACAAGCACACAATAAAGAGAGTGAAACCTAAATAAATAATAAAAAAAAAGACAACTAAATACTCTCAACTTCGTCTTGTCTTCTTCCCTATCTTTTCCATTTTTTCTTTAAAAAAGAAAACTAGATGCCCGTATCATTCAAACCCATTATGCTATTTGCTTTCTCATTCTCTTCCTCATCACTTAGAGAAGAAGTCGCTTCCATCATTCAAACCCATTTTCGTGCCTTTCTTGTTCGTATATCAAAAACCCTAACTTAGCTCTAGGCCTTGCTTTTAGTAAATCTACCTTCAATTCAATCAAACCTGTTAGCCCTAGTGCACCAAGAAGGGGGTTGAATTGGTGGCAAATTTAAAGTTTTGATTTTAGAGGATACTCACAAATATGAAAGATTAGAGAAAGAAAAGAAGAAAAATGAACACAAAAGTTTTATAGTGGTTCAAGTATTAATCAATCCTACATCCACTCCCCAATTCACCAATTGGGTGTTTCACTCAATCACTAGTGTTTTACAAGCTCACACTCAACTTAGTGTTTAGACTCACACCAAACCTTACAACTATTTTCCCAAGGCTCACACTCAACCTAGTGTTTTAGGCTCACACCAAATCTTACAAGTGTTTTATCAAGACCCACACTTAACCTAGTGTATTAGGCTCACACCAAACCTTGCAAGTGTTTTCCCAAGGCTCACACCAAACCTTGCAAGTGTTTTCCCAAGGCTCACACTTAACCTATACAAGAGTTTTACAACTAGGCTAACTCTCAAACCTAAACAAGAGTTTTCTAGACAAGGGCTCACTCTCAAACCCAAACCCAAGGTATTTAAAACTCACACCAAACTATATATAAAAAAACAAAGAATTAAAGTCATGAATTAACTTTGCAAGAGTTTTGGCACATATCAATCATTTTCCTCTTTCATTCGAGTCCATTTGGTGGAGTATTTATAGGTAATAATCACCAAAGAGACGTTACAAAGAAACTATGTCTAAATCTCTAAGTTATGCTAGACGTATCTTGCATTAAATGCTCATCAGACAAAATTCGCGGTCGCTAATTTTGAACTGTGTCTAACGGCTAGTCCACGTGGCATGAAACCATTGGTCTCTTCAAAAACTAGCCGTTGGATCTTTCCAACGAATCTTAAAATTCGTGGTCGCTACTTCAAATTTATAGTTGTTGTTTTCTTTTTCGGATGCGATTGTCACCGTGAAATCGTCTATCTAATTATGTAGATGTTGTTTTTGAAATTTGCGGTTGCTAATTTCAAAGACAGATTTTCATACATAGAGTTTTTTACTTCTAATCATTTTTATTCAACTCCCAATAAGATTTTATCTAAATATTTGCAAAAACAACACTTAAAATTGATATTGGAACCTTTCAATCTATATTGTCAAGATCAAAAGAATGTCTTGACTTAGGTTTGAACAACTTAGTCCAACAAAACTCTCTATTTTGAATAAAATCCATTTTAATTATGAGGTTGTTTGGCATGAGGCCATGAACGCACTACAAGAAATTTAGTGTTTTGCTACAAAATGATTTGTTACAAGATATATTAAATTTGTCACTATAAATATATCATGATAAAATTGATTTGTCATCATATTTGTCAAAACAACTCTATCTCAATATGTATATTATGATCATTTATATTTTGTCACAATAATGTGTAGTTTTGTTATACATATATTTATCACAATAAAATATATTTATAGTGATAAAATTCTTTTTATGGCAAAGAAATTTGTCACAAAATCCATAACTATCATAATGATAAAAAAATTTTCTAGCAAATAAATTTGTCACAAAATCCATAACTATTTTAACATAATGTATATTATCACACCTCTAACTTATGACTTGATCTCATAACTTCTACACATATTAGTTATTGATACGGTTTTAGGTGTTAGCCTAATCTAACAGTTGAAACG
The DNA here is from genome assembly GCA_949677035.1 of Omphalea diandra. Lineage (NCBI taxonomy): Eukaryota > Viridiplantae > Streptophyta > Magnoliopsida > Malpighiales > Euphorbiaceae > Omphalea > Omphalea diandra. Next base: position 28,559 of record CATIWR010125794.1, on the reverse strand, counting down.
GTGTTGATCAAGATATTTCTCAATGGTCACTTATCTTTGAATTTCTCCATAGTTAACACGTTTAATTGATGGCTTGGCCTCATAACTTCTACACATATTAATCATTTATACGGTTTTAGGTGTTAGCCTACTTTGAAGGTTGAAACGGTGTTGATTAGGACATTTCCTAATGATCACTCATTTTTGAATTTAACTATAATCAACACGTTTAACTGCATATTATTGAAGTACATTGCACATATCCTTTTAAATATCAATCGATTATCATAATGTCGAATTTAAATTATTTAATTCATCATTATAGTCTTTATAACGCTCATTAACTTTCACAGGACAAACAATTATTATTTAAAATAAATCTATTAAAAAAAGAAGCAATAAAGTAAAAAAATTAAAAATTAAATTATTTTATTCAAACTCAAAATGATTGTAACTTATTTAATTACAATTCAAAGATGAAATATAATATTCATTAATTTACAATCTAAAGTCTAATAAAAAAAATTCAAAATATCACCTTCAAATAATAAGAATATTAACAATTTATTTATTTAATAGAAAAAATAATTCAGTATTAAAAAATTATTAAATATATATTATATTATTTAGCATTTCTAAGAATATACAAAATTTTATGTTTAGAAAAATTAATTTTATATACTTAATTTGTGTTTTAATTTTAATATTGAATGTTATAAAAAAATGAAATTGATATATCAAAATTTAGTATATGTAAATATTTTTCATTTATTGTAACAAGTTATTTCGAAATAAAAACTATTTATTGTGATAAATAATTTTGTAATAATTAAATATAATGACAAAAATATTATTATGCTAAAATTATTTTCTCATTACATATAATTTTCATTTTGGTGCTAAAATTTTAATGAAAATATTTTTTCATTAAAATTTGATGCCTTTCTATTTTTATATATTGTGATGAAATATTTTTATCACAATAAATAATTATTTATTATGATAACATAATTTCATATTAATTTATTGATTAATTAAATTAGTGACGAGTGGATTATTGTGACAAAATCAATTTCTTGTTATTTATAATTTAATAGGAGCCAAAAAATTGGCATCATAAATTTGTGATAAAATATTGTGATGAAAATTTTTTGTCATTATATATTCTTTATATTCATTTATTATGATAAAAATATTTATCAAAATTTTATTTTATCACAAGTTAATCAATTTTCAGAAGAATTGTGATGAATTTAATTTTGTCATTTACATATTGTGATAATACTAATTTTATCACAAAAGTTTTTTGTCATAATAAGCAAAATTTCTTGTAATAACATATTGCTCAAACTCGACTTTATTTGGGTATATGAAACAAGAAGAGCAACATTTGGTGGCTATTAGCATCTAAACTATGACAAAGTATAGAGAGCAGCATTCGGTGGCGACTGATGTTATCACAGTCATAAGGAGGAATAGAGAAAATATCTAGTTTTTGCCATTTACCGGTGTTGGGCGGTGGCGGTTACACATCAGTATCTGCTACAACCTTGAATGGCCAGAGCTCTAATGTCCAGTGCAGTGAAGACCGAGAACTTGGCTCAACAACTGGAGCAGCAGTCTCATTGTCACTAACAACTCCCCAACAAATCCCAACCATAAATTTTCTCTTATCAATTCCAATATCATAAGCTTCTTCATTGGTACGGCGAATTAACAAATAATAATAGATCAAACAACACTAATGATGAATTAAATGACCTTGGAGAAGTTGAGGTTTTTTTTTTAAGAAAGGGATGACAACCAAAAGTGGTTCTCTACTTCCTTTCCGAGTTTGGTTCATTAGACAATGTAGGAAGAGTTTTTGAAGAAATGTTTGTGAGGAAGTTGGGTTCACATGTTATGGTGATTTCATTTTTTTAATTTGTTACTGTAAAATTTGGGTATAGGAAGATTGAAATTTGAGTATTTTTAATGATTGTCAACTTTGTTTATTTTTTATTTTAATTGATTTCGATAAAAAATTATTGAAGATGAAAATGTATTGATCATGTGAATTTTTTTATCATATAGAGAGAAATAAGAAAGAATTTTAAAAAATATTAAATTTATTTTTCTATCAATTTTTGATACACTCTGTCTAATATAAGATTAGGATTTAAATAAATTAATTTTTTAAAATTTTAAACTTAAAAGATTATAAAATTAATTTTAAATTTAATTGGACCTACTCAAATAAAATTGGCGTTGGTTCGTTTAAATGCCACATTTTATTTTTAACCAGTGAAAAGCACAATGGCCAGCCGAATAACACCTCTCTTAATCAACAAGCTGAGTTTCCAGCATTTACGCTTTCAACGTCAGCTCACTTCAGCCACCCAAGCTGAGCACATATATATCCAGCGACGAGAAGAGAATCGCCTCATTTTTCCACTGCCAGATCTCCATATCAAAAGGCGTTGAATGTAATAATGATGAAGTATTACTTTTGGTGAAGGCATCAGAAGCAGGTTTTGGCAATGAAATGTACAAGATCTTGAATGCTGCAGCATTAAGTATTATGTTGAACTGGTCCCTGATCATTGGGCAGACCAGGCATATTGGTTCTTTCTCAAGCCTTTCTTTTTCACATCTAAATAGTAAAACTGGATTATCTGCTTGTTGTTACCATCATTTAGTAGCGTGTGTTGGCTATGTTATTACCATTTTGCATCTTATACGAGCCTAAACTGTACTGTTGGTTCAGAAGTTGCTCCTCACAGATAGTGCCCCAGTGCTGCCATAATGTTTTTGTTAAACATCATAAAGGCCTTAGAAGCAACCTACATTTATAGGTTCTTCAAGGGTGTGGTTCCCTGGCCACAACAGAGCTTGTAGTAGTTCTAGAAATTTGCAGATGCTCAGTCTTTTTTTTTTTGACTGATTGTTGCTTCATTTCTATTGGTCAGGTGTAAGTATCCTTTTGGTGATTATATTTCTTATTCCAATCATTCTTTCACCTTGAACGAAGTCAAGCATCTATGGAGACAAAATGGCTGTGTAAAGAACTATGGGAGGCATCTGGTTATGAGGGTTGATGATTTTGTGAAGCCAGCAAAAAGCAATGTCCTCTGTAGCAACTGGAGGAAGTGGGAACAACCTATAATATGGTAATGCGAGAACACTTATGATCCCTATGTTACTATTTCTTGGCATCATTACTCATATTTAACTATTGGACTGCAGGTTTCAAAATACAACAGATGCTGTGGCCAGTCAATTTTTCTTGAAGAATGTATACCCTGAAATGAGAAAAGCTGCTTCTGATTTATTTGGAGAGCCAGAACAACTCCCATCCCGGCCTAATGTTTTTGGGGAGCTGATGAGAGTTCTTATATCCCCTTCAGAAGATGTTATGGAAGCAGTCAACATGGTTCTTGGTGGTGGGGAAGATCCTGATATATCAATGCACATGCGGATGCTTACGCGCGGGTATTGTTACTAATAATTAGCAAGTATACATGTCTCAAGAATATTTTGATTAATATACTCATGTTTTCTTTATTTCTTGAGAGTTTAAGAAAGGATATGTGAGGCTCAACCATCGAACTCCGTGATCACTGTTAATTTCACCAATTCATCCATTCAGCTTGATCATTATTCAATGGTCTCTTCTTCTTGATACTTCACTTATGCCACTAAGTCCCTGAGAAGAGTTGAAGATGCTTGATATACGGTACAATTAGAGAAAAGATGCATCTTTTGCTACCATCAGCTTAGCATAAGTAATTAAGTAAAGATGGAAAGGAAATACATGTAAACTTTTTTCAGGGGAAATAATAAGGATAAAAAAACAAAAACAAAAACAAAGAGGGTGCACACTCTAACGCAGGGTTGTTGAAGGAAAACTGAATCATAAACTGGCCTAAACATTAAAAATGACTTTAGCTTATGAAATGAGGGGTTCATTCTTGGGATAGGCTTACACATACCTAAACAGGCATGTAGAGATGTATATCAGAGACACATAGAAGATGTACTTAAGGTTCCAGATGATGTCTTAGCGTGCCCAAATGATATGACTTGAACTGACTAGTGATGCTGGTTATTGTATCCTATATTTCAGGTCAGTGAGAGCTACACAGGCAGCATTGAACTGCTTCAAAAAAGCCATGCATTGGCTACACCAGATGTCAAGGCCTTGGTTGGCTTTAGTATCAGATACCCCATTTGTAAAAAGTATTCTTCCAAACATCAGTGGATTAGCAGAGGTAAATTTACTCGCTGTACTAAATAATGCTGTTAATAATCATCTTTGCTTATGCCATAAGATTATTAATTGTTCATGTTCATGCTTTACCATAATCTTTAATGCATTGTTTATTAGAAATACAAGTATTTTGTCCATTACTGCTGGTTGGATCAATCTTATCTTTATTTAAAATCAAGTTTGAGTTAATTTTAAATCCAAAACCTAAAACAGTTATTTGCCAGGAGGTTTATTTTGATTATAAACATTTCCAAGGAGGTGTCTTGAGAAATGTTAATGCATCACACAATTTAGATTTTAGAGTGAAAGATTGGGGCCCTGCACCTAGATGGGTTGCATTTGTGGACTTCTTTCTTGCTGCACGTGCAAAACACACTTGTTTCTGGTGCTTGAAGACGTGTTGCGACTACCTATGCGCAATTAATTGCAGCTCTGGCTGCAGCAAACCGCCTAGGTAATTCTACACCCTTCTTTCTATATCTTCTGTGTTCATTTTGGGCATTTCCTTTATGCAATGACCCCAGTAGCAGCTAATAGTTTTTTCTTTATTATTTTTTGATCAGGAGAAAACTCTACTGGGTCACAGTTTTCATTACTAAGCAGTTTCCAAAGTAATCTATTGACGGAGGGTTTAAGGTTGCAGATTGGTTGGGGACATGCGTGGAGTAGATATGCCGGCCTTTTGAGTTGTCTGCATCAGTCCAATCAATGTGCTTTCACGCCACTTCTCCCTCCAGCTTGGTGGGATGGTCTTTGGCAAATCTCCAATACCAAAGGATGTCCATAGGCTAAGGCAATATGGCATCAATCTATCTGGTTTTGGCACTGCTGATGAGGGTCATCTTCGATCTTTCTGTAATTCAAAGAAAACTACAGTGAGAACTGTTTTGGTCATATGAACATAAATTTTGGAGTTGCCTTCTCCATTTGGAAAACAATCAAATAGGTTTCAGGAGAAAAATCAAGATGATTAAGCATGCTAAAGAAGTACATCAAGGTGAGGAAACAGAAACTTATCAACAGTTAAACATGATCTGTGTGACCAAAGCATTGGGAAAACACTCATAAAGGAGAATTGAGTGATATTGATACGAATCACATAAAAAATATTTAAATATTTACTTATACCTGAAATATTTATCGTCAAGATTCTAATCCATAATTTTGATTCTTGTTATTGTAATATTATTATTTTTTTAATTAGCAATAGATTATCAATTTTTTTCTCTTTTGAGTTACCTCATTATACCAGTGCGGTTGAAAAACAGAGTATATTAAAATGGAGGGTATCAGGAGGAAGACCTTAAATTAAATGGGATGAAGTGGAAAAAAAAAAAAAAAAAAAAAAAGAGATTTATAGATGCTAAATCTGATAGAGATATGCCTCAAAAAGGTATAAAATGTGAAAAATAGATTTATATAGTTGATTTCAAATTAAGAAAAGTTACCATTTTATGCACTTTGTGCAGTGACCAAAACAAGGTAACTAATACAATAATGCAAAATCGAACAAGGTAACTTAGAGCATGTTTAGCATTACTATTTTAAAAATTTATTTTAGTTTGTTAAATTACAATAGTTTTTCTTTTTTTTTTTTTTTTCAGAAAATGTCTTTAGCTACTTATGATAATAGTTTAATTATATTATTAATTAATAAAAAATCTTTAAATATTAATTTATTGCAAACTGATTTATTAATTCACAGAGCTTATATTAGAAAAATCTATTGTCAATTAGTAAAGATGATTTGTTCTAAATATTTGCTCTAAAATCTATTATTAATGATAACAACGTCAAACATACTTTAATACCAATAATGCAAAAATGCAAAAACTAGATAATTTAACATTTATGGAATATCTAGTTTTTTTTTTCTTCAAATTAAAGTGTAGTTCACAATTTTCTGGTCATTCTCCTTTATTGTTAGGGAGAAATTAATCACATCCTAAACTAAGGTGTAAAAAATTTCAACTACTTAAAGAAAATTTTATTTTTATTGATTTCTCTTTTTTAATTTTGACTTTTTAATAACAATGCAATAAAACTGCTTGGTCAATTAATGATTTATTTACCTTTTTACTATTAAAATTGGGTTAAATACAATGACTCCTAGATTTTTCAATATTATATTAAATAGTCCTTCAATGTTATATATTATACTAATATGCTCCTATAGTTTGATTTTATTAGACTAAAACATCATTCTATTGAAGGTTAAATACATTGACCCTCCTGAGTTTTGCCCTATTATACTATTTAATTCATCATTCTCAAAAATTATATTAAAACATCTATCTATTTTAATTTGTTATACTAGAGGTCATTTCGTCTATTTTTGTCCATTTTTCTATTAGTCAAATGAAAAAGTCAATCATTTTAGTAAATACCATAAATATCCTTGCTTTTCTTAACCATTATTGCCACACTAAACCTAGAAACCTTCAAACCCAAAAACCATCAACCTTCAAAGTCACCATTCACAATTATTACAAATAGATCTCCATCATTCACAATTTTACAAAACAAATTGATCTCCATCTAACCCATAAACCTTCAAACTCATCATTCACAATCTCCATTAATTTCATAAAACAAACCGATGTTAATCATCACAAACTAGTCTCTCAGACAATTTAGTGCAATCATGATCAAGAAAACATACCATGAACAACTAAGAGAAGTGAGTGTTGTTGAAAATGGTTTCTAGGTTATGAGTTTTGATATAATTAAGTATCAAATAACAATACAAATTGATAGAATTAAGGGAAAAGGAGAAGAAAATAAAGATTAGAAAAAGCCCATAAAAAGAATAAGAGGGAAAGAAGGAGTTTAAAGAGACTTTAGAGAGAAGTTAAGAAAAAGAAAGGAAACTTGATTATATTAATTATGTGCATAATCCTTAACAATTGCTTACAAGACTATTTATATGCAAAACATATGCTAAGTATTATAAAAGAATCCATAAGTCGTATCAATGCCCTCCACTTGAACTGACCTTGTCATCAAGGTCAAGATTTGAAAATCTCAATTTTAACTCAGAAGAATTCCCAAGTGACATTTTCTAATAGACCACCAGCTAAACTAACTAATCAACTTTTCTTAAAATCATTCTTTACTTGAGCTAACTACACTTTAAAATTTTCTTTCTTTGCTTTCTTCATTTTTCAAACTCATCCTCTATTAGAACTAAAAATCACAATATCTCATATCACCATCTTGAACTCCATAATACTGTAAATGTCTTATAAAATCCTCAAATTTCAGAAATATCATATCCTTTTCTTAGTGAGAAATGAACCTTATAACAAAAACATGATCTATAATAAACTTTTCAACAATTATATTACTATTACAAGTATCATTAGGTGCCTTGACAATATCATAGACACCTTGAAGACACTAAACACTCACAAAATATGATTTCTTTCTTTGTTTGCTCATCAGCTCCCATTCAGTCTCCTTGAAAGTAATATGACCACTTGAACCACCTGATGTCAAACCCTAATTACATCATAACCATTGTAAACATGGTCGTCCTTCCACCAAATTTTTCTTTAACTTCTTCATTTTTTTTCAATGGGAAGATACTACTTGTCCTCTATTTTTTTTATTCTGATTTTCTTTCATAAGAGGAATAACTTCATCCAAATTGGAAGTATTCAACTGATCAACAAAATTGAATGAAGGAATCTTACCATTTGGGATTGATACTCCCAAGTTTTCATGAACAAATTTGATAATTTGAACTACATCCTGGGTTTTTGATTTCTGATTTGATGACATGAATAGATTAGTGAGTAGTGAACCTTATAATAAAAACATGATCTATAATAAACTTTTCAACAATTATATTACTATTACAAGTATCATTAGGTACCTTGACAATATCATAAACACCTTGAAGACACTAAACACTCACAAAATATGATTTATTTCTTTGTTTACTCATCAGCTCCCATTCAGTCTCCCTGAAAGTAATATGACCATTTGAACCACCTGATGTCAAACCTTAATTACATCATAACCATTGTAAACATGGTAGTCCTTCCACCAAATTTTTCTTTAACTTCTTCATATTTTTTTTTCAATTGGAAGATACTACTTGTCCTCTATTTTTTTTATTCTAATTTTCTTTCATAAGAGGAATAACTTCATCCAAATTGGAAGTATTCAACTGATCAACAAAATTGAATGAAGGAATCTTACCATTTGGGATTGATACTCCCAAGTTTTCATGAACAAATTTGATAATTTGAACTACATCTTGGGTTTTTAATTTCTAATTTGATGACATGAATAGATTGCCTTTTTAGGTTGTTATAGAAGAATCTCGGGTCTTTTATTTTTGATTTGATGGCATGAACAAATTGCCTTCTTAGGTTGATCTAGAAGAATCTTAAAAGTCTTTCATGGAATTTATTCTTTCACACAATTTGTAAGTTGCTTTGTTTGTTTCATTAAAAAGGCATCACGGTAATTCCCATTAATCAACATGAACACATCAACTCTGTAATAATCCCATTCAATGCTAAACCATTTGCTTAAGAATTTGGTATTGAATCATTCATTCATGAATTCCATTAGATTCTATAAATTTTGATGGAGCAATTCCAATTGATCTTAAAGTGTAAAAAAACTTAGGGCTTACTACATGGTTATTAGCAAGAATGAGATTTTTTAAACCTTCCTTTAATTGCTTCAATTTTTGTAATTGAGTATCACTAGCAATTGTCATGGTAAGATGAATTGATGAAGAAGAATCAAGAAATTAGGTGCCAAGAAAAAGCTCTGATACCAATTGATACAATTAAATATCAAATAGCAATAGAAATTGAAAAAATTAAGGGAAAAGGAGAAGAAAAAGAAGATTAGAGAGAATCCATAAAAAGAATAAGAAGGAAAGAAAGAGTTTAGAGAGACTTTAAAGAAAAGCCAAGAGAAAGAAAGGAAATCTGACTATATTAATTCTTTGCATAATCCCTAAAAATTGCTTACAGAACTATTTATAAGCAAAACATATGCTACAAAATAATCTTTGAGTTGTATTAAGTTCAAACTATTCACCTTTGGATTTTGGAAAAGTGGGTAACATAAAGGAAGTATTTCCAAAATCAAAGACAATCCACTTGAAGAATGTGGGTTTGGAAAATCAATGACAACCAAATTTGCAAAATAAAAACCAAAGACAATCCAAATCAATTCTCAACCTTTCCTACAATAAAGCTCCATATATCTTTTCTATAATGAACAAACAAATCGAGCTTGGCAATTTGCTCGATATCGCAAATGATAGAAGAGGCTTTAAATATGTAATAGAAAGAGGCAATTTGTTGATACCACAAATGATAGAAGAAGCTTATAACCCCATATCCAATTAATACATACTTGCAAGAATCAAACCCATAAACCATATACATAAACTTAATTACCTCTTCTTGAATTCTCATTTCAGGTGAGTCAAGAAAACTAACCAAAACATGCACAATGTCACCAACTTTAAGAATCACCTTAACATACCTTTCATTCTCCACCACAATCTTATGTAACTTACCAAAGCTTACTTCTTCAGTTCCATATATCTTTATTCTTATCAACAGATCCCTGACATAAAACCTTATGTCATTTTTTCAAGAATTGGCTTTAGGTGTAGATACAACAATAGCAAACTTTGAGTCAAAACCTTAGTAATGTAAATTCTAGATAGATTCTTGGCCAACCAATTAATCTTTGCAACCATTAAGTCCAAATAACTCTACATCAATAGCTTGCCACTATAGGAAAGATCCACACATCTTTTAGCAAGATCGCATCAATTGTTTAGAGCCATTATTATGTCTGATAAGGGGAAGGAAAAGATTCTTAGTTAGTGGGACGTCAACGAATTGCATGCAAAGTCACTTAATTATAAAGGTAATTCTAAAAAGGTCATTAACAAAATTTTATTCTATTGAAGTCATTATTCTATTAATTTGTTCTATTAAAGTCTTATTTTTCAATTAGCAGTCAAATTGACTGATCGACATCCTGATGTTCTCTTGCAAGCTAACTCATCTAACCAATTCATCCTAAAATCCTAAAATTACCTTATGTTCTCTTTTCTAAAGCAATTATAAAAAATTTCCAATTTCCAAACCATAAAATCCTATGCATCATGATGATAAAACAATTCAACACCAATCATACCTAAATCCTATGCATCATCTTTTAGAAGAAAGAAAAATCCCAATCGCATTTGCTTCAGAAAAGAGAAGATCAAAGTCGTGAACAAGAAAAGCGAAGACCTTTAATGCTTACTCCCCTGGTAGGGCTATCAAAACTAATATACACAAAAACTAGATTTTCTTTTGAATGCATCTTTAGCCAAACAACCAAGCCCAGAATTTTAACAACTCTCTCTCCTTAGAGGACACAAACTCATGTAGCATTAACCCCCTCTTGGAAATAAATCAAAATAGTGGGAAGATCTCATTGTTGAGAAAAAAAGCAGACAATAAGCACTAAAACTTCTTTAGTTGAAGAGGTTTTCATTAATCAGGAAGGAAGGAAGGTGGATGAAGGCAGAACTAGTTATAAAAGATGTAAAAACAGATGAAATGAGAAGATCTACAAGAATATGAAGACAAAGAAGATTAAGGGCTTGGTGATTAATGACGAGGATGAAGGATGAACATGTAGGAAGATCCCGTGGAGAGGATGAAGGATGAGCTAGTTAGATGAGGTTATACGGCCCTGCAGAGAGCCATTACAATTTTGGATTTAAGGTAAGGAATAAATCATGCGCTTGTTGCATTTTTTGGGTATATGCAGTTGGGGGATATGTATTCCATGCTTGGGTAGTAATGGCTAAGTCGATTGCAGCTTATGAAGGAGGGCTTAGTGATTAATTATGCTTATGAGGACAACGTGATCATTTTAATTGATTCCAACGTGCCACTTTAGCATTGATAGTCAATTTGATTGTTAATTGAAAAATAGGACTTTAATAGAATAAATTAATAGAATAATGACTTCGATAGAATAAAAATTTTTTAAATGATCTTTTTAGAATCACCTTTATAATTACATGCAATTTACCTATGGGACGTCATTTTTTGGTGGTGGAGATGAAGAAGGATAAGATTTTTAATGTTGGGTTTTTTTTTTCTAAGGAATTGGTATTTTTGAAATTTAAAAATTAAACTTAAAATTGTTGATGTTTTTGCTTTGACTAATAGAAATTGTACTAGAAATAGATGGAAGCATGATTCAATTTAACATAATCAAAATATAAGGAGTTTTAAGGTAATTATATAAAAGTGAAGGATTAAATAGTTTAATATGGAAAAACTCAGGGGTCAAAGTATTTAATCCATTCGAATATGATCTATTTAATTCATAATGTCAAATTTTTTAACTCTAATACAAACATATTTATGAAATAAGTTACACAATACAATATATGTAACTCATTTAATTAATCATATCATAATAAATATTAACATAATATGAAAATACATATCTAATCTGATAAACATATAAAAAGTTAAAGAATACTTGGTTTCTAGATAAAAATATTTATATATTGAGAAAATAGAGTAGATATTAAAACGCTAAATAAATGTAAGGTTACATTAACAAATATTTTCTTCTATATAAATATATTTGTTTAAATTGTATTTAAATGTGTGTATTTGTGTATATAAATATAAATTATTAATTTCAATTTAGAGTTAATTTAAAATAATTTGTTATCAATTGTCAAATAATTATATATAATATAGTCAAATATCATTGTTTTATATAATAGAAATTTGCCATATTAATTAAAAATATTGTCATATATTATTATTTTATATAGAAAGTTATCATATCAAAAGAAAAACTTCTAAACAAGAAAAACTATTATATCAAAAAAAAAAAAAAAACTTTTAGATACGAAATTAGAAAAACAACCACCATATCAAAGAAAAACTTTTAAACAAAGATCGCATAGGTGAAAATTTTAAATACGAAATTAAGATTTTAAGATGTATTTAAAACCCCTACTTCCACGTATAAATCCATTCACATAATCAAGATAATAATTTTTACAAACTTTGATTTAATTTCTATTACAATCTTTAAAAAAATGGTTGTACTATTTTTTATTTTTTTTTTATGACTGCAAAAGACGTTACCATCACATGCACATATATTTTGCAGAGATGTGCTATATGTACTGCTTTCCATGAGAGGCTTATATTGTCCGGATCAACAAACATCCACTCGTATTCTTTTATCCATTGAAAAGATTATTTATACACACTTAATATCTATTTTATACTCAGAACTACAATTTTCAACTTTCATATATGTATACATAGTTTGCAATGATGTGTTAATTTTATTTTTATTATGAAATATTTAATATTATCTATTTGATTGATTGTCATTCAAGTTTAATAAATTTTCTCTTCAAATTATTTACACAAGATTGCAAATATAATCAATAGATAATGTTTTATTGCTGCCATCTCTATACATGATTGCAAGTTTTTAAATAATATATAATAAATAAATAATTTAATATAATTTTCATCAAACATATTTTTTATCTAATATAATTTAAGTAATAAATTGTATTTTTTATTAGTTTAAGTAAATAAAAAAGTATGAGATTTTTATTTGGTATCAAATTATTTTATAATTTTATGTTGCAGTATCCTATTAATCATAATATTATCGTTTTTAATTTTATGTTGTAGTGATTTGATTAGTGTTAACCTAAATATTTTTATTATTAATTATTAATATAATAAAATACATAAACTAAAACTTTTAAGTTGATTAAAAAAGACATATTGTAACATAACATCTAAATCCTTCTTAAAAATTAATCTCATAATGACAACATAAAAAGTTCAATAATTTAACAATATAAGAAGTTACTCACATAAAAATAATTTAAGTTGAACAACATAAAAAATTCTCCATATTCATAATAATCAACACTTGAAATTTTCTATCATTTGCCATATGTCTACCAATCACCATAAACTCTCACAAACAAGCAAGAGAGCAAATATGTGTAATGTATAAGGGTATATAAGTCATATTAATAAAAATATTTTAGTATTTGTTGGTTGAACTGTTAAGTAATAATTTTAAGCTAAAAAATTTATTATTTTAAGATAATTCTGACTAAACTAAATTTTTTCAGTAATGGATAAATAAGATTATCAAACAAGTTTTAAAAAATAAGTGCTTAAAATTTTAATTTTAAGTATTGAATTGTATTATTAAACAACCTAAATATTTAATAAAAATTATTTATAATTATTTAAATAAAATTATTATTATGTTTATATTTTTTAAAAATTGTTTGATAACAATTTTTTTAAGTTCTTAATATTTTAAGTGTTTTTGATAATATTTCTTGATTAAGAACTTAATATCAAGAAATTTCTTAATCTAATAAGTAAAAAAAATTTTCTTGATAGATTAAGTGATAGAAAAATTTATTATTTTGATAATATCCATTTATTATCACAATTTTTTTATATTGACAAGATATAATTAATAAATTTAAAACATTTAAAATCAAATTATATAATAATTTGTTGTAAAATATATAGTTAATTTATCTCTTAGATTTATTTTTTAAAAAATTCGATATATATTCAATTATCATTCAGCTCTTAAAATTTTTAATACTAAAATTATTCAGCTTTTAAATTTTCAGTACTAAAATTTTTTAATACTTAATTTTTTTAGCACTTAATTTTTAGTTTACCAAACAACACTATCTAGAATAGGTGAAATTTTCTAAGCCTAGATGGTTTCTTTTCCTTTTGTTTTAATATTCTCCATCCAAAGATTTTGTTGACTTATTTAATTACTTATTTGTTTTTTGTATAGTATGTATCCATAAGTTATTTTTCTTTTATATATATATGTATTCATTTATAGTATGTATCCATAAGTTATTTTTCTTTTATCAAATGATTGTAATATTAACATAATATTTTGAAAAGTGGCAATATAATATATTTTCATTTTGTCATATGATAAATAAGTTAATAATTAAATAGTTAGTCTCCTCAATCAACCAAAATAAAATATAGAAAGTTTAATAATAGATGAAAATTTTCACATAAAAGAAAGTTTAATAAGAAAAGAAAAGTTTCACATTTATCCTCTTTAGGACTTTAATAAAAATAAGTATTCAATTTTCTAATAAAAAAATAAAAAGACTAAACAGCAAAAAAAATGAGCAATAAAAAAATGAAACAATGAGTTTTCTTATTTTTATGAAAGATTATGTTATTATTAAAATTTATTGTACTAATTTAATAATAATTTTTTTACGTAAAAGATCTAATTAGACAATAATTTTTATAAAATAATAATAAAATTTTAATTGTTATTTATATATTAATTTTTAAATACTTAATTAATTAACTAACTATTTAATAAAATAAATATTAAATTAATTTAAAATTAATTATTATAATTATATTGCATAATACATAGATTCTCAACTAGTAAAATAATTAAATTCTTTTAAATATTAGTTTTTAAATAAAAATTATTAAAATAAAATTGAATAATTATATTAAATTATTTCAAAATCTGAATTTTCAAATAAAATCTAAAAGTTAAAAAATTCAAAATAATAATTTCAAAAATTTTCTTAGGCTGTGCAGCTATCCTTTTTCATTAAAAAAAAAAAAACCACCAATTAAAAAAAAATCCAATAAAAAAGAGCAAAAGTCATGCTCATGCACGAATGATATCAAATCAAAGACAAAAACCAACCTAGATTCTATCGTATTGAGGAAACAAACCGTGTACGAATATGTAGCGTCATCGTGTTTGTTTGGTTTCTAGGAAAGCGTGTAGATGGAAACATAAAGAGGGTAACTGAAGAAAGAGAACCCTATTCCTAAAACTCTCTCATATCTATATATGATCATATGATCATTCCCTTTTCTTTCTCATATCAACATTTGCATACATCTCTTAAACGTAACTCCAATGGATATCATTTCTTTTCTCCTGTAGCTTTGTTAGTTATCCCAAGTGCACTGTGTGTGAAAAGAAAAGATTATTTTTCCTTGGGCTTCTTTCTTTCATCATATACATATATATTCTGGATCACAATCACATAACAAATTGAATCATACATATAAATCTTTTGCGTTCTCTATTTTGGTTGTTTCTTGAAATGGGTCATTGCCCTTGTTTTGGCTTGTTGAATAGGAAGAAGCTGAAGAGCGATATTAGCAACAAAGAACCATCCTACGGTTAGTTATGATTTCTAAAATTTTTTTCCTGCATGCCCTATTTCATATTATCTTGCATTTTCCTTTCTCATCATATATATGTGAGATTATTTTTCAATGCTTCTTCTTTGTGGGTAGCTTCTTCTTTGTGGGTTCTAATGGTTTGGGGTATTGTTGGTGCAACTTCAAGAAATTTAAGTATTCTTGTCCATTTTTCTTTTAAAGATTGTCTTGTTTTTTGGCCATATGTATTATATACTTCAGGTTTCAGTCTCCCTCAGTCTACTTGACAAGAATCTTAATTAATGGATAAATTCATGATTATTTTCTACTAGTGTTAAGCATATTGATAATATAATTTGCAAATAGGTTTGCCCATCTAATTTGCAGTTATATAGTAATTCTAATATATATTTTTTTAATCCTTATATATGTTTCTGATTGGATAGACATCTTGGTTTTGGAAAGATGATCAAATGACAGAATCCTTTCTTATTCTTAACCCGCTAAGTAAGTGGAGAAGTTTTGCATTAATAATAAAATCTAGAGCCAGAAACGAGACATATACACTGGAATTGAGAGAAACTCCTCAATATTTGAGGAAACTCTTTTTTAGTAGATTATTAAGACTCTCTTATCGGACATGAACTAGATACACATTTGCATCACTGGCCCATCCAAAAAAAAATTCAAAAATCTTCCTTAATTCATCATCTTATGTTCAAGATCTTACATTGCTAGCTAGTAGCATAATCACATACAGAAAATTCTGAGCAATGTTTCTGATGCATATTTCTAGAAATTCTATCAAAATGAAACATTCAAAAGCAACAT
Source organism: Omphalea diandra (assembly GCA_949677035.1). Classification (NCBI taxonomy): domain Eukaryota; kingdom Viridiplantae; phylum Streptophyta; class Magnoliopsida; order Malpighiales; family Euphorbiaceae; genus Omphalea; species Omphalea diandra. Next base: position 12,254 of record CATIWR010125794.1, on the reverse strand, counting down.
TTTAACTAAGTGAATTTATTCTTTTCAAATCAAGTTTGTTGGTTTATGAATAAGTCTTCTTCCGATGATGATTAAAGAATTTTTATACAGCAAGGATCTTCTTCACTCTGTGGATAATGGGTGCTCCAAAGAAATGAATTTCCACTTAATTATATTCCCTTGTGCTTAAGCTATTCTATTCCTTGTATTGTTTTGTTTCCTATAATAAGCACATTGTTTTGAATTGGACATGAGCATCTAATGTTCCTCCTACTAAAAATAAATACAGAATCAGAATCAAGATCAGGGTCAGGATCAATATCAAAAGTCATGGAAGATGCGAAACGTGAATCATCTCTTTCAGGAAACAAGAGTAAATCTTCCAAGATGGCTCCAACATTCACCTATCAAGAACTTGCAACTGCAACCAATAATTTTGCACCCGAGTCTTTATTAGGTAGAGGTGGTTTTGGTGCTGTTTATAAAGGGAAATTTGAAACTACTGGTCAGGTAAAAGTTTATTGATTATGTGCATTCTTGTACGAATCAAGATTGTTATGTTAACTGGTAAATTGAGCCCTGTGATATGGTAATTACATAGCAGGTTGTAGCTGTTAAGCAGCTTGATCTAACTGGTATCCAAGGAGAAAAGGAGTTTCTAGTGGAAGTTCTCATGCTCACTCTAATGCATCATCCTAATCTCGTCAAATTAATCGGACTCTGCGCTGAAGGTGAACAACGCCTTCTTGTGTATGAGTTCATGTCATTGGGATCCTTGGAGGATCACCTTTTTGGTATGATATTTTGAATTACCTATACCGAAACGATGTTGTAGGGTGATTCTTTTAGTTATTGATTATAAATATTGGTGTATGCAGATGTTACTCCTGATATGGAACCTCTTGACTGGAATACGAGGATGAAGATAGCTTCTGGGGCAGCTAAAGGGTTGGATTATCTTCACAATGCGAATCCTCCGGTTATATACAGGGACATGAAAGCATCAAACATATTATTAAATGAGGGCTTCCATCCAAAACTCTCAGATTTTGGACTTGCGAAATTTGGTCCAGTTGGTGATAACTCCCATGTCTCCACCAGGGTCATGGGTACATATGGTTATTGTGCTCCTGAGTACGCCTCAACTGGAAGATTGACTCTGAAGACTGATATTTACAGTTTTGGAGTGGTCTTGTTAGAGCTAATTACAGGACACAGAGCAGTAGACGAAATCGATGGTCGTAACATGCATCTAATTCATTGGGTATATACCATATTTGATACATAATTCCGATTGCTAATTATAAGTTCACTCTGACCTGATTTTGTTAGTGTATTGCAGGCACTTCCATTAATGAAAGTCCCAGGAAATTACTTAAGGTTAGCAGATCCACTGCTGAGAGGTCAATTCCAATTGTCTGTGTTCAACAAGGCTATACAGGTGGCATCAACATGTCTTGATGTAAATGCCAATTTACGCCCATCATCAAGTGACTTGGTCTCTGCCATGGATTATTTGGTGTCACGTAAATATGAACCTAAGGAGGGAAAAAAGGATAGTATCAACTGGCCTGAGGTTGATTTCTCTTCAAATTTAGCAGCAGCAGTGATCTTAGAAAAGGATTTAGACCGAGACCGTGCAGTGGCACAGGCCAAGATGTGGGGTGAGAGTTGGAGAGAGAAGAAACGACAAAGTCCATAAACTACTACTAGTGGCAATATATAGCAGGATTCAACCTTGTGCATAATCCATTTCATTGGAACCCTTCAAAAGTAAAGAATTTTTTCTTTTCTCTTCAATGAAAGACTTGTGTTGGAAATATTATATGCGTGTGTGTGTACATATATATATATATATATACACATCTGAATTCGGCTAGCTTATACTGTTTCAAAATCTTGCCTTATTTTCTTTGTTTTTAACATTTTATAGTGCATAGATGACAGCTGCATCTTCTGTTGGTTCTTGCATTCCTTATGCGTGGTGCGAAGTTGTAAAGTTTCAAACTTTTTACTAGATTGAAACTGAAACTTATAGGTAAGTGTTATGGATGTTCAATTTGTCAAGAATTTTTGACGTATTCTCTCAAATTTGTAGCTTCTCCTCTTCAAGAAGAAGAAGAAGAAGAAGAAGAAAGTACTCTGATGATGGGAAGAGCTGAAAAACAGAAAGGAGTTTCATTTCTCAGCATCGCCATACAATATTTTGAGTGGAATATGATTGTGTAATATTTTAGTAGTCTAACATCTTAGATTTATAGCAGTTTTTATGAAAGCCTGGAAATTAATTAAGTTAATTAGAACTTTCAAGTATGACCTTGAGGAGAGAATGTAATTAAATTGTTAATATTGAACATTTATAAATCTTTAATATAAATTTTTATCCCTTTTGTTTTTTTATATAATTGATTAATATAAATTTTTATCTCTTTTCTTTTTTTATATAATTGATTTAAATTCCATAGTTTTTTTAAAAATTTGTCAAGTTTAATTGATTCACCCTTTCTTTGGTTTTGAGTATTGGAGAGGAAAAATTACATAAGTGAGATTCAAACATTAGCCTTCATCACTAGATAGTCTCACTCATCATTATATTGAGACACTAATTTTAGAATATTGCAAACAATACTATATCCACACTCAAAAATTAGACCCATATTTTTAAAACTGGACTAATCAGTTAACCAATCAGTTGATTATTTTCAAGTTGATTGGCCTGATAAATCTAGTTTAATTAGTTCAATAATAAATACAATTTAAAACATATTACTAAAATATCTTTAAAATAAAAAAGCATTAAAAATATAAATATATTCATAATAATTAAAAATAAAAAAATAATATTAAGAACTAGCTTAGACTGAACTAAACTAATCACTGATCTGATTTTCAATTTTATCAGTTTGACTAGTTTTCGACTAGTCTCCGATTTTCAAAACATTGATTGGACCTTCATCATAATTTAGGTTTTATTAAACATTTAAAATGAAACAAAATTATCAAAATTTAAATTTTAATCCACCATTCAAATGTTGTATCACTAATAGTTAATAATTGACAGTTAAAAATATATGTTGTATCATATATAATATACGTTCAAAAATATTATATCAGTTTTTTTTTTAAATGAAAATGATTTTCTTGATGATTGTAGCTAGAAAAATGAAATATTAGCATTGCAAGTAAACAGTATAAAAGTAATCCACTTTCTTAAACATATATCTTTTACAAATGTCAAGTAAATTTGAGTTTTCTCGAAAAAAAAAAAAAGAGAGTAAAAGTAAGCTTTTTTTTTAATCAATTAATGCTTGCACCGTTTTCAAATGGGAAAATGAAAAATGGAAGAATGAGGGAATTCAGTTTTCTTTTGTGATGGATAATTGCAAAAGAATAATGTTGGCTTGATGAATACTAAAATGGTGACAGAAAAGGATAAAACAGAGAATAGGTCCTAATGGGATTTGAACCCATATCGCTGGATTCAAAGTCCAGAGTGCTAACCATTACACAATAAGGTCATGATACAAACATTAATATTAAGATTTAAAAATTAGAATGTACTCTTTCGCAAAGTCTTGTCATGTATCAAAAATAGTATCACCTGAGTTAAAGTAATTTAATTTTTCAAAAAATAATTATAATCCCATAATTTTAGTTTGAAATTGTGTGTGTGTATATATATATATATATATTGAAATTATTTTATTTATTTAGTTGATAAAATGTCTCTTTAATGTTAAGTTCTATACGAATCAATACTTTAGTTCAGTGTCAAAATCAATATTATTTAAAAGTAAAATTTAGAGTTCCAAACTCATTATCTCTCTTTTTCATTGCCAAACAAATAAAATACTATGACAAGAAATCAACATTTCGTGGCTAAAAGTATAAGTAATCAAGAAAAAAAAATAATTGTATCACATCTAATTAATAGCATATTTAACATCCAAAACTAATTAATACTTAAATTAGAAATAATAAATGGATTGAGCCAAGTCAACTTTGGGTTGAAAGGATTTTAAGTCGCATTTTCTTTTAAATAAATTTGAACCGAGTCATTTCAAATTGCTATTAGATCATATCGATCTAATGGTCACGATTATTAATATATAGTTGTTTTCATGATAAACTAGTGAAGATTTGTTCAATACTACTTTTAAAATTGAATGATATAAAATATTAAATTATTTTTTTTCTAAAAGTTTACATAGAATATTTGAAATATCTATTATTATATATAATTTTTTGTGAAATTTTTAAAATACTTAAGATATTCGTATTTTGATAAAATTTTTATATGTCGCTCATTATTGACTATAACCACATAACTTATTTATGTTTGATATTTTGGGTTATATGTGATATTTTGAGCAATGTCCATAAAAGAGAAAAAATATATTCATAAAAAAATGAAAATCCGTCTACAAATAAGATTTAACTCTATAAAAAGAAAAAAATACAAAATAATATAAATTCCATGTAAAATAAGAAATAATAACAGATCTATCAGTGAAAAATGTATTTGAATTTATTAGTAATAAATAATAAAAAAGAGGCCATCGTTTAATTATCCCTCATAGCTCTAAATTTGAATTATGGTTAGAAACATTTTAAAGAGAAAAAAGAATGGGAGAGAGAACCTACTAATTTTTCTTTTCTGAGTCTTCTTTATTGATATATAATTGGAATAACTTTAGAAACATGGTAGGAATACTTAACCAAACTTACTCATTATCTCAATTGTTTTCTTTCTCAGAATACATAAATATTATAATTGATAGTATGAAATAAGAGATGCAACTGCAATTGTCTTAAATGCTTATGGCTCTTCTAACAATTCAAGTACCTTTATAATCATACCAGTGGGTTGATGTTAATGGTCTGTCCATTTGGGGCCATAACCTGAGCTTTTAATCATAGCTGTTAAACCGACAACTTGAACTTATCAGCAATTAATTAAATTGAATTAGGTAAAAGGATGTGTATTAATTATTGGATTGGGCTCTAGAGGCCAAATAAATATTGAGGAGGAAAAACAAAAGAAAAGCTACAGACCCACCTGAATTTTGCAAACTCCAGGCCAATGCATTTTCTAACGATTCCAAGTGCGTGCATTATAGCCCTGAAAACCAAGCGGAGGGCGGCATCATTGTTTGCTATGCAATTTTTTAAGGGTTAATCACTTATAAATTCATGTGATTTGTTTTTTTTTTCAATTTTTAATTTCATATGAAATAATTTTTTTATGATTATTTTATTGTATTAGAAATTTAATCAGTGAGAAAAGAATCACTTTTTCATTAGTCGAAGGCAAAATCAAAAAGTGCAAGAAATTTTTTTAAAAAAACATAAATACACTTATAACTACTATCCATCGTTTATTTTATTTGTTTCATTTCTCTTAAAACTAAACTGTCATAAGTTTAATTGTGACAGTCAAAAGTGAATGAACAATTAACAATCAATGGTTAATGATCAGCGAACAATTATGAAAAATCAATAACTATAAAGTGTTTGGTAATTTAGTGATTGGAGATACAATTAGATTATAAAATGATAAATAAATTATTTTATATTTTAATTAATTTTATATGAAATATGAATTAGTTTAATAGTAAATAATGATAAATATAAGGTTACTAAAAAATATTAATTTTTAGCATTCAATTATATTTTTAAATATTGAAGACTAATTTTTTAAATTAAAATATTAAATGTTGATATTTACTAAATACTTTTTAACGTTTTAATATTCAATCATTAAATGCTAATAAGTAAACACTAAACTAAATAAATACTCAATTTGTTTATCACTATGCAGATTACCATTCAATTTTCTTCAATTTAAAATGATAATATATGATAAGTAAATTTCAATTCATGATAAAGAGAATCACTTTATGCGATAATTGAAGAGAATTCGATATTGACACGTAAAAACAAATAGGTACTAATGAATTTTCACCATATAGTATTTGATTTTGAATAGTAAAATTAACACAATGATTAACACTAACATAGTGTTTGATTCAATTGTAACATAAAATTTATTTTATTTGCAACTAAATTTTTTTATGAAATTCATTTGTAAATGAATTTCTATATTTGATATACTATAAAATAATATAAAATTTATTTCAAATGAAATAAATTTTATATTTGGTTTAATTGTAGAATCCAATAAATATTTTATTTTATAAAAATATCAGTGTATTATTTTTTAAAATTTTTTTTACATGTATAAAAAAAAATATAACAAACAAGAGGAGAGAAAGAAGGAAAAAAAAGGAGAGAGAAGGAGAAAAAAGAAAGAAAAGTTAAAAAATATTTTAACTAAAGGTATTTTTGACATAATAAAAACATTTTTACAACTTTAGAATTCATTTACAAATTCTATAAAATTTTATAAAATTTGATTTAATTATAACCAATTTCAAGAATTTCAAATGAATTTTCATTTATATCGAACATATAAAATAAAAAATTATAAATAAATTTCATAAAACTTTTAAAATTTATTTATATCAAATATAATTTTAAAAAATCTATCAAAATTAAATTGTGATTACGAAATTCATTGAAGATCACACCAAAACTACGATAATACATAAGCTTGAGTTAGAGATGATAAGGTGAGATTGGTTATTGCTTTCATGGATCGATTTTTTAACCAATAATTTCATATAGTCTTGATTTTTCAACATTGAATTGATTTCAAATCAAATCGAGTTAACTTAAAGAAGTTAAAAATTTTTGAAGCATAAATATAAAACAATTGAACTAAACCAAAGTTATGAAAAAAATGGAACTGAGGAATTACCTATGCCTAGGTAATAAAATACTAGTACTATGATACTATTTTTTTTTAATAAAAAGTACAATGATACTAATGACAGACAACAAAGACACCTTCCAATATAGTAAATGAATTAAACCAATCATTAGCTATCAACGATTCAACTCCATTTATTCTTTAAAAAGATCTAGTCTATTCGATTTTATATTTTGCAAATAATTTATGTGAATTTCTTGAAAATCCTGTCCCAACTATATGGATTTCTACATAAGAGAGTCATAGTGAAAGGATTTGGTTTTTTCAGAAACAGATAAGACCAGTTAGTCAGACTAGTAAAATCAAGAATCAATCAGTTGTTTGGTTTAATTCGGTGTTAAAAACCACCCCTTAAAAAAACAATTAAAATTGGAAAAAAACTGACTAAATTAGGAAAAATACCCAAAATCAGAAATTGATCAAATTTGTTCAACTTAAAATTATATTATTTTTATGAAAAATTTACAATTTTTTAAAAAATTATACTATTTTACTCATAATTTATACTTTAAAAAATAATTTTCATTATTTTATCAAATTAATATATTTTTTCTAATTTTTTATTTTTAAATATTTTTTATATATTGTTTAAAAATAAAAAATACTTATTAAACCAGAATAATCGAATTGACCAAACTAGAAACTAATCAACTAACTAATTTGATCTCCAGTTCAGTTTTAAAAACATCCGAAATAACCAAATAGTGTAAATATTTCCAAGAGAAATGAACCTAGCAAACAACATTTCCCATCTCCTAGGTACTATTAAAACGTCATACCTTGCACGTTTTTCTACCAAAAATCGACCAATTGTCAATTGTATTTGGATTAATTGTAAATATGCGCAAAATTCAAAATTTATTAATAAAAATCTTTTTCTTTAAATGTTATAAAAAAAAGTCAATTTATCTTACTTTATCTGTTTTACAATATCTATTTTTTAAAGTTGTACACTTAGATTACGAAAGTTATTAATTACAAATAATTTTAATTAATATTAATTAATATACTCTTAATTATCTTCAACTAAAATTTTACACTAATACTAATAAGAAAACATTTAATTAAAAAAAAGAGAAGATGATAATGAGAGTAAATTTGAAAAAAAAGTAATTTATGTTACATTGGTAATGCAGAATAACAATTATATTGAAACAAATTTTTTTTGTAAAACAACAAATATTATGAAATGGAGAGAGTGTATTTTATCCTCGACATTTTTCACCTCCAAGTGAAACTTTTATTATTATGTACAAAACATTTTAGATTCTTTTAATTTATGTAGCAATATCATTTTTATTTTAGTAAATCAAAATTCAATAAGTCAAATTTTATTAATTAAAATTAAAATATCTTGATTTGAACCTTTAATTTTTAATGTATTGAAATAATATGTAGGTCCTTAGGTTCTTAATTCTAGTCAAATACCAGGCCGAGACATATGTTGCTAACTACTTGCATCAATAGAAGGCAAATTTAAATCAATTGAGAGTTCTTAAGGAAAAAAAAAAAAGGTTAAATATATTGACTCTCTGAGTTTTGTAGTCCCTTATTTTTCAAAATTATATTAAAATATTTTTATATTTTTACTCTATTACATTAAATAGGACTTCTGTCCATTTTTAACCCAAATTTCATCAATAAAAAATGAAAAAGTCAATAAATTGAATTTTAAATTTTAAATTTTTAAAATTGCGCTTTTCTTTCCTCCATTCTCTTTTTCTTCTTCCTACTCATTATTGATTTTTGAACCAACCCTTCAAATGAATAACCCTTTTGTATTTTACTTTTGTTTCTTCTTTCCCGAACTTAAACTCATAGTTCCCTTCCCTATTGAATTCCTTAAATTTATAATCCAAAGCTCTAGAAATGGAGCTTTCTTTTGGATTAAAAATGAGTGGAAAGCAAAGATATAAACTTGAGCAATAAAACAAATTAGTAACCCATAAAAAGGGAGCATTCCCTGCCAACTTCAGTAGAAGCAAGATACTTGAGCACTAACTCCAGCGGCGGCGAAATACTCGAGCACAATGACAAGGTAAAACGCTGGGCGAGATACTGCAGCTCGAACCAACTTAGAAACAACTTTTTTTCTTTATCTTTCTTTGTGTCCTCCTGATTCTTACTTCTCCTTTGCAGTATCCATTAGAGATCTGATGCATTTGTTTTTTTGAAATTTGAAAATAGCGATTTAGAGGGAAAATGAAAAAGGTTGTTGTTGAGTATGGGTTTTGGTTGTTGGGTTTCTATTTAATTTGGATTTGGATTTAGGATTTAGGTTTTGATTTTATTTTTATGAATGTTTTTGTGGCTTGGGTTTCTTGTGAATTGATTTTTGTTAATGTTTTTGTGAATCGATTTTTGTGAATGTTTTACTGAATCGATTTTTCTAGTGTTGATTCTTGGGTTTCTTGATTATTGTTTGACGAAGATCAAAATTAAGAGTAATAATTAGTACATTTCATATGATTGTTTGGTTTCTTGATTGTTTTTTGGCTTTCTTAATCGTTGCTTGAATCCGTAGACGTAGGGATTTATGAACCTAGAATTTGTTGGTAAAAATTGAAAATTTAATGCATAATTAAGAGTTAAATAGACATTTCATATAATTTTAATAGAAAGATGTATTTGTTTAATGAAATCAAATTATAGGAATATTTTAATATAGTTTTTAAAAATGAAAGACTAAATAGTGCATTAAGGTAAAACTGAAGGGTTAGCATATTTAACCCAAAAAAATCAAACAATCTCTATCTTTCTTTTTCTCCTTCAAAAATAGCTTTATTTTTTTGGTGTTTGTAGGACTAACTTTAAAATATTTTATTGATGGCAAATCTATATTCATTTATTTTCTTTTGTTTTTCTTAATCAATTAATCAATATATATTATTAATTTCAGTTTTATATTTAATTTTAAACTATTATCTGTTATTTATTAGATAACTGAGTATAATACATTCACGTGTGAATATTTTATATTTTGTTATAGGAAACTATCATATCAAAAAATTCTAGATAAGAATTAGCTAAATTAACTATCATATAAAAATCTTCTAAATAGAAAATTAAAAATACTTAAAAAGTAAAAATATAAATAAAAAGCTAAGATCATATAAAAATTTTATGAGCAAGAAATTAGAAAACTTAAAAAATATAAATTCTAAACAACTTTTAAGCAGAAAATTAAAAAATTAAAAATTTTATTAACAACAAGTCGAGATTTAAATTAACTTAAGTGATTGTTTAGAATTATATGTATATAAGAACTAACAATAGTATAATAGATTATCAAAAATTATTTCGTTTCAGTTTAATAAATTTTTTCTAAAAATTATACCATGTAAAATTAAAAACATGAATAAATAAATAATCATTTGTTATACCCTTCTCCTCCCACACACACATATGTATATATATAGAATTCTACCCTTCCCCTCCCACACACACATATGTATATATATATAGAATTATACCCTTCCCCTCCCACACACACATATGTACACATACACATATATATGCAATATTATTTATTTAATTAGTTATCATAAATTATTTCATTCAAATTTAACAATTTTTTGAAAAAATTATATGAGATGAGATTAAAGAGATAAATTAATAAATAAATTTTTTTTATAATAACTACCTTTGTACATAATTATACATTTTGATAAATTTATTCTATTATTTTATTTACTTAATAATAACTTTATAAAATAATTAATCATTCAATTAATTAATTAAGTATATTATAAAAATAAATATTTATTTTATTATTACAATCATACCGAGCAATGCATGAAATAGCTACTAGTATATATAATTAATTCTAATATCAAATTTAGTTTTAAACGAGTATTTGTCATTTGTCAAACAATTGTATTAACAATATAATATTTTTAACACATGATAATATGATACATTTTTATTTGATCATGTGCAAAATAAGCTAATCATTAAGTATTTGATTTTCTTAACTAGGCAAAAAAAAAAAGTATAAAGTTCAATAATATCAAAAGTTCTTTATATAAAACTAATTTAAAAAGTTTAACAATATAAAAGAATTCTTCACATTCATAACAATTAATATCTAGTTTTTCATATCATAAAAAATTGAAAAAGATTAAAAAAAAAAAAAAAAGGCCAATAAAAGAAAAAGTAAAAATATAAATTTTTATTTTATATTGAAAATTTATATTATTATTAAATTAAATTGATTATAATTTATTATTTTTTACTTGACAAGAAATTTTTATAAAATAATAGTAAAATTTTAAGCATTACTTATATATTAATTTTAATCATTTAATAAATGAACTAATTATTTAATAAAAATAGATATTAAATATATTTAAATTTTATTATTATTATTATATTGCATAATGCGTGAATTTATGACTAGTACATATAATTGATTTTAATCTCAAATTTAATTTTAGATGAGTAATTATCATTTATCAAATAATTATTCCTTTGAGATAAAAAATTGACATTTATCAAACTAACTGTCTAATATCTAAGAGATTAAAATTTGTCTATAAAATTATCTAATCAAAATTAACTATTAATAGAAATAAATAATTATTAAAAAATTATAAAATAGACAATTAAAAAAATTCATATAACTATTTTTAAAAAATTATTTACTTAATTATACATTTTGTATGAATATTTTATTTTATTTTTTAATATTTTAAATATATTTTAAAATAATATATTAAAATTATAGTTGCAAAAAATGTGAATTATCGATTAATAAAGTAATTAACTTTATATCATGGTAAGTACATAGAAGCGTTATATATGCTTTTCATACTGATATCTAAAATTTAAATGGTCCTAACAAGTGCGCTAGTTTTCAAGTAGTAAAAAAATATCATTCTCTCGATAATTTAATAAAATAAGTATTAAAATTATAATTAACCTATGATTATTTGGACAACCAAATTTAGAGAATAATTAACCTTCGAAATTTAAAATAAATAAAATACAGAATTTTATAGATTAAAAGCAAATAAAAAGAAAGAAATAATTAATTAAAGTTGCAACAATCAAATTTAAAGAATTAAGACTATTAGTCCACCTAATCACTCCAATAGATTTTAATTTATTAAATTTAAGCAAGACCATTTATTATTTTCATAAACTGAGATTTTTTCTAAAATTATTGAATATTCCCCTCGAGATGTATTAATCTGATTTTTATTAAGTAACTCTTAGATCTCTTTATAGAGTTCTCGAGATAGAAAACACATTAATCTTTGCAAAAAACCTATAAAATCATATAAATCATGTTTATATATTCCTATACACCATTCAATTTACACCATGAATTATTTGATCACTCATGCAAAATCCTTTTTCACATAAAATAAACCAATCAAGAGGTGGTCAATCTCTTAATAACATTAGACACAATAATTCATGGACAATATGAAAATAAAAA
>CATIWR010125793.1:0-79645 GCA_949677035.1 Omphalea diandra | reverse complement strand
TATATATATATATATATATATATATATATATATATATATATATATATATATATATATAGGGATAGGTTAGGTTAGATACAATTCTTTTTTCAGTTTAGAAAATATTCCATTATATCAAAAAAACTATATATTTCATTGATTTTTAATGACAATTCAATTACTCATTTCTTTTAGGGGAGAAAATAATTAGTTCTTGTTGTTGAGGAATTGATTTTTACCAGTATTTGTGTCTCAACTCATTAATCTATCATATTTGTATAATCTTAACTATTAAATTTAAAACTAATAATTGAAATTTATTATCTAACAAATAATTACCCACTTTATAATGCAATATTAGAGAATGAAGTGTTGGGGAAGGAAAATTTTCCATATCAATTAATATTTTCTAGACGACTTTTACTTTTACATGTGATATGTATTTATATGTGGTTTTTTTCCCCTTTGGGAAGAGGGAGTTTTCACTTTAATAATATTAATGAGATAATCAAAATTATTACTTATAATTAGAGATATCGGACTTATTTGATCATATAAGTTTAGTTTAAGTAATTACAAAAATTGATAAGACAAATTTTACTAAGTAAATTATTTTAAATTTGGATCATTTTAAATATTATTTTGTTGTTGAATAAATTATTTAAGACGAAAAATGATTTTGTGTGAATATTAAATCAATTTTATAGATCCAATCAATTATAATTTTATTTTTTAAAATTTTTTTGGATCCTTTAAGTTTGTTCTAGATTGAACAGGTTATGGATGAAGGAAGTTGGAGTCAGATTGAAAAATTTAGTGACTCCAGTTGCTCATGATGTCTTGCTTTGCTCCAATGGTTATATCTGTAGCATCAAAACTAAAGGTTTGAGAATTAGCAACGACAATGGAATAGAGATTTTTAGGGATGGGAGGATATTACTGGGTCCTCTCCTGGCCCTGCGACACTGGATTCCTAAAGAGAATTTCTACCCCTTTCCGCTGGACCGAAAAGTATATGTGCCATAATTTCTTGTATTTTCTTTTTCTTTTGGTCAAAATATAATATTCAAAATTTATATGGTATTTAATTATGATTTATATAAAGCAAAATTTCAATAAATTTAACAAATAAAAGTAATTAAAGAAATTAACTAGAAAAGCCACATAAATAATTTAATAAACCCAAATAGAATATATGGATATCTTTTTGATAAAATTGGAGGGGAGGCCAAGAATATGGAAAATCTTGATTCTCATCCTTCTTGGGATTCCTCCTGTTCTCTCACAAACTTTCAAATTTTTATCACTAACATATAAACAAGAAATAGAAATTTCAACAACTTTCACATACATCATTTTTATTCGATTCTTCGCTCTATACTCCCCCATTTATCATTATTACAATCACGAATAGTGTACATGGTAAATACTATTAAATTAGACTAGTTTAGACTATGAAGCATAAGAAATGGTTCTTTTTTTAAAAAAAATTTGAACTTTGAAAAAAGTTGGAGGAGGCATGCACAAAATCGGCCATTAGCCTCTAAAAATTGGGTAAAAAGCAAAAACTCAAAAAATTGAATAAATAATTATGTTTTATTTTCTCATAGAAGTTTTTGATAGATTATGATTGTGAGGAATTTCTTTAAATTTTTTTATTAAGTGAATTACTCAAAGACAATTCATAATCTCCCACCTTTTTTCAATAATCCTCAGTTCCATTTAGCAAAATTTGAGTGGAATAGATTTGATGAAAGATTATAACTGATTTTAGCCAGAGAACAAAGATATCATAATCTAATTATCAATTGAAGTAGTGCTGTTTTTTAAAAAATTTTAGAAAATAAATTAAGTTATCTTTTCAATAATTCTGGAGCCGTTCCATGAATTTAGAAGGAAGTAATAGATCTGAACAGCAACCAGAATAGTACACTGGCTGACCCGAAGTTTCTTGTCTAAAGAAAAATAAAATACAAAACAAAGAGACTAATTAACCATTGGCCAGTGCTGAAAAAAAATCCCTTTAAACTGTATGACATACATGTTGTGAATTTACCCATCATTCAATGATCATCTACATTTGACTAGCAAAAAAAAAATAAAATAAAATAGGAAGGCAAATGAAACACAATTGTGTTGATGACATGGCAAGAAGTGATTGGAAGAAATCCATCCCAAAATAACAAGAAAAATGCAAGTTAAAATTGCATATCCAAGAAAAATACAAGTTAAAATTGCATATCCAAGAGTAAATAAGCAACATATCCAGTGCATATCACCAAAAGCTAATTTACGTATTAGTGTTTGTCATATGGGCATATGGACCCCCACTTCCCACTTGCATATTCCCTACTATAAACAAATTAATCTTGAAAATGGACATACGATATTCTTTAAATCAAAATCAGCCCGATAAACAGAGAGATTTTTGTATAGTCTGCAAAAGTTATACCAAGTTTTCTTATCTTTCTTTCTTTAATGGTTTGTTAATTCTCAATTTGAAGTAAATTAAAAACATCATCACCCACGTTACAGTAAGTATGCTTCTTCCCTCCAACTTGTAGATTTCTATCTCTCTGCTTGCTATATCTGTCTAACCCTTTTCTCATTCACCTTCTATGGTTATGTTGTGTGTCTAATCACCATGCCAGGGGGAAACCAAGGAGAAGTGAGATACAACCCTTTATTAATTTTCTACCTTTATTTTTCTATTGATGATAATTAACAGACTTCTTGTTGGTGTGTTAATTTATAGGTCATGTGGCCAAGATTGGTTGCCAACAAGATCTTGAGGAAGAGACTAGGAAGCAACAACTTTGTTGCGGATTTTCCAAGCAGTACAGAAGCTAGTAGCAACGATTTGCTTCAGCTTCCACACTTGGGACGACAATCTTTGAGCGCTGACAACATCCTTAATCTTCAAAAGGACTCACTACACCACTACAAGTAAGCAAAAATAAATTATGATATATTCTCTAAATATATTTGATTATCATAACCCTAATTAATTAAAACTCATTTCCATGATTCGTCAATAATGTTCTCGTAGAAGGGTTTTTGTTAGCACGTGGAATGTTGGTGGGATTGCACCAAGCGAAGATTTGGATATGGAGGATTGGCTTGACACCCCCAACCTATGTGACATATATGTTCTTGGGTACGCAAGTGTATATATATAATATTCATAAATCCTTATGAGGAAATGATATATAGACGGTTAATAATGATCAGTTAAGTTTATTGTTGATGAATACATGTACAGGTTTCAAGAAATTGTGCCTCTTAGAGCATCAAATATTCTTGGTTCTGAGAATTGTAAGATTTCCACGAAATGGAATTCCTTAATTAGAAAAGCCTTGAACAAGAAGATTAAAGATGAAAGCAGATACATCATCGAAAGCAGAATTCCTCCTCAAGATTTTCGATGCATCATTAGCAAGCAAATGGTTGGAATACTAATCTCAGTTTGGGTTCGAAGTGATCTTCGTCATTTTATTCGTCATCCTAGTGTCTCTTGTGTTGGCTGTGGCATCATGGGTTGCCTAGGCAACAAGGTATATACATATATATATAGACATACCCTAAAAATTTATCTTCTTTATATCACAGTTCCATATCATATATGAGTACGTGCATATACATAAGGACACTATTTACGTATCCGAATAACAGCGTTCATTAAAAAAGAAGAAGCATTATTAGCACTACCAATTTGTTTTTTGCAATTCCAATTCATTAATCATAAAAGGCGATCAATTTAGTAGTATTATCGCAAAAATTTATTCTAACAGTTTGACGATTGTGACTTAATTTGCAGGGGGCCGTGTCAGTTAGATTTCAGTTACATGAAACAAGCTTCTGCATTGTGTGCAGTCATCTAGCATCAGGAGGTAGAGAAGGTGATCAAAAGCATAGAAATTCTGATGTAGCCGAAATCTTGTCGAGGACAACCTTTCCCAGAGGCCCTTCGCTTGATTTGCCACGAAAGATTATAGACCACGAGTACGTGATGATCCCATAAATAAACTATTAATCAGATAATTAATTTTGTTGAAGGTTATAATTAATTTTTCTTGAAGGTTGAAACCGTCCAAAACGCAATTTGCTATAATGTCAATATACCTTCTTAATCAATGATTATTCAACATTTGGTCTCGCTACTAACCATTAGTATAAGACATTGCTGCAAACATTAAACTAACAGCTTCAATAAACAACTAATAATTATTGTTGCTATTTAACTTTGAAGTTGTCGACTTGAGGCCGCCAAATCCATATAGAACTAAAACAAATTAATATTTAATCATATTAATTAAGCTAATGACCTTCTATTCTATTATGGTTTAAAAATATTATTGGGTAGTTGTTGAAGAATTGACAAATGAGGTGGGTTGATGGAAATAGTCGGTAGCCACACTACACTACACCGCCCGAAAAGATGGTTTCTGTGTATCAGTCAACATGTCTATAGTATCGTTGCTTGTACACATAAAATATAAACCCTTTTCTTATTGCAACTTGCACTTTTCATTATTAAAAAAAAAAGGAAAAAAATTGATATTTTTCTTTAATAAAATAGCCTACTTGGATTGGTTTGCATATTTATGTGCACACACACAACTCATAATTAATTAACAAATTAGCATTTCTTGATGATGTCTGCTAATTTTTCTTTATATGGTGCAGTCGTGTTATATTGCTTGGAGATTTAAATTATAGAATTTCTCTACCGGAAGCAACTACAAGATTGTTGGTGGATAGAAAGGAATGGAATGCCTTATTAGAAAATGATCAGGTATATGTATAATTAATTTGTCATGATCCCGAAAAAAAAAAAAACTGTATCGATGTACTTCAATGAAAGTGGAACTTACAATTCCTTTTCCCTGAAATGAAGTTGAAGATGGAGCTCATGAATGGTCAAGCATTTGAAGGTTGGCGTGAGGGAGCAATCCAATTTGCCCCCACTTACAAATATTGCCTTAATTCTGACGCGTATTTTGGATGCGTCGAAGGTAAAAAAGGCGAAAAATGGCGCGCTCCGGCATGGTAATTATCTTAATTACGTGTTCGACTATTGTAGAAGAAGAACACGTAAATTAAAGAAAAAAAACCTTATGATTTATTACGAATAAATTTTTTAATACTTATTTTTCATGCTCGATATAGGTGTGATCGAATTATGTGGCACGGGGAGGGATTAAAGCAACATTTATATGCCAGAGGTGAAGCAAAATTGTCTGATCATAGACCGGTTAAGGCCATATTTTCAGCTGAAGTTGAGGTTTTAGAAACATTGAAAGGGATTCAACATTTCTTCCTATCGGAGAGGTTTGATCGAATGACAAACAAATTTGAGATGTCACCACCAGATAAATTTCTAGATGAAACTAGATTAAGCTTCAAAATGTAAAAATATATATAAATTATAAACATATAAAGTGGGTGTAGTGTATAATTATTAAAACTATTTAAAAGAAAAAAAAATACATTAATAGATCTACATACATAAGAACCTTCTGTATTGCATGTTGCTACAGTAGTGATGGTTTTTCAAATGTTGTCCACCATATGTTTTGTTTAAAGGATAGGAGTTGTCCTAGTCATCTTTTCATTTTCAATGGATTATAAAATTATGGGTGTGGTCAGATTAATTATTATGAATAATTTAGGGTTTTTGTTTTGGTCTAATAACACTATCTTTCAAAAAGTTAATTAATCGTTCTTGTGCAATCAAATTCTCTAAATTAGGCCGTTGTATGTTAACCCCCACACCTGCATGTGGCTGGACGCTTAACTAAATTCAACTTCCAATGATTAGGGTTATATATATATATATATATATAATAGATTACCCTTTCCTTCATCTTCATCTTTAACATGTTCATTCCGTTTGCTTTTTAGATTGATGGGTTAACGTTGTACTATCTGTCAATAACTTAAAAAATCTAAGAGATGATTTGAAGTTTATGTACAATTAAATGCATTAATCACCTATTCAGAAGGGACAAGTGAAATTAACTCGTAATATGTGCTAGCATAAACTATATAGTACAACAAACAAGTTGGTGTTGATTAGGGGTGAGCAAAACCGAACCGAAACCGAAAAATCGAACCGAACCGAGTGAATTTGGTCTATTTGATTCGGTTTTAACGTAAATTCGGTTTGGTTCGGTTTTAAAAAATAAAAAAATTCGGTTTTCGGTTCGGTTCGGTTTAAAATTGAGAAAACCGAATAGACCAAATAAACCGAATTTGTGGGATTTTTTTTAACTTTTTTTTAATTTGAGTTTAAAAAACTAAAAATAAATTATTTTATATAAGATAAAAAAAGTCCAACAACCTATTAAGCCCAAAACCGAAAACTGAACCGAACCAAACCGATTTTTTTCGGTTCGGTTTGAATTTAAACTAAATTCGATCTATTCGGTTTGCATAAATTCGGTTCAATTTGAACCGAACCGACCGAATGCTCAGCCCTAGTGTTGATGCAGTTTTTGAGAGAGAGAGAAAGAGAGGTAAGAAAAAAGGAAAAAAAGGGTACTAATTATTTTATATATATATATATATATATATATATATATATATATTATACAAAGTTAGTTCTCCCACAAGGCAAGTTAACCAATTGCTTGAGGCCATATTTTTAGAAAGGCCTTCAAAATTTTTCTATAAAGAGATTTTATAATTTTGCTATTTTTTATTTTAAAAATGAAATACAAATTGTATTTAATAAAATCTTAATTCAACGTTATGTTATATGATTGTAGTTTAATAGTTCTTTAAAAAACGATTGAATGTAATTCAACATTTTAAAATCTGTGAAAGAAGTTAGGTATTGAGATATGAATCTAAAAACTTAAAAATTGAATAGTAAATAATTATTTTCATTTATTTCTTTCAATGAATTTTTTTAATAAAAAATAAAACCTCTACTTTTATGAAAATGAAATGAATTCCTGAAACTAAATTATAATTTCATTTTATTAAATACTTTGTATAAATTTCTTTTTAGTAAGTTTCATTCAAAAAATTCCACTTAAGATCTCAAAAATTTCTTTTTTTTTCTCTCTCTCTCTCCTATTTTTTTTGTTTACTTTTTTTACATTCATAAATTTTTTAAAGAATAACATAAAGATATTTTGTATAAATAAAATATTTTATTGAATGTATACTTAAATTAAATATAAAATTTATTTTACTTAAAATAAGTTTTTATTTTTATTTTATTGTATATCAAATATAAAATTCATTTATTTATAATTCTATAAGAAATTTGTTTATAAATATTGCAATAGATAGAGCTTTTTGTGAATCAAAGGGATGAAAAACAAAGTAAATATAAAAGGATTAAGTGAAATGGCAAAGTTTCATAACAAATATAAACATATGAAATAAGCAGCTCACATGATATCGTTTATATTAAACAATGCAACATTGTTTTGTTCAAAGCAGAGCTACATCAATAGCTTCTTCTTCTTCATTTGTTCTTTTTCAAAGCTTGAATTTGGCTGGAAGAGCAATTAATCCTTACAACTTAACTGATTCTGCAATTATTTTCTTTTAGCTAATTTATTGAGAATTATGCAAGTTAGTTAGGGTTTGTTTTAGCAATTGCTATGTCATCATCTGTTGTAGATGATAGCCTTATATATATACACTTGCTTTCAATCAATAAAATAACTTTTGCATTTTCTCCGCATAAGCTTTTCATTCTCTGTTGCAAAATCAACATAGTATCAGAACAAAGTGTTTTTGCTACTTTGATTCTCTTTTCATTTTGATGAGACTCCTTCAAGCCTTCATTACCTCCATGCAAATGAAAATTCTTTTCTTATTTTCGTGTCTCCATTGTTTAGTGGTTCTAATTACCATTCAGGGTCTTGGTTTATGCAGATGACTTTACTTACAATTTGCCGACAAAACTATTTCAATTACTTTTATAATATATGGAAATTACTCATCTTGATAGTGGTGCAGTTAGGGTTGAGCATGATTTTTGAAGTAACTAAACTGAATTGATGAATTGAACTGATGCTAGTTCTAAACTGAAAATAATTGAAATTTTTTCCAAAGACTAAACAGAAATCAAATCAAAAAAATTTTATGACAGGATTGAGAAATGAACCAAAATTGATTTAAAACAACTTAAATTGAATATATATATATATATATATATATATATATATATATATATATATAATAACCAAATATATATTATATAATCTAACTACATATATATAATACATAGTTTAATTATATATCATATCATGCACTATTTATATATAATTTATAAGTATATTATTAATATATTTATCTCAATTTAATATATTACATCAATTTAATTTTTATGAGATAAAATAATAATATAAAATTTTGTGAGAGAGATTTGAATTTATGTGAGTATGAAAATTTTATTTTTTTAATTTAGAACTGAGATCAAATGAAATGAAATTGAACCGAATCAAACCAATTTGAATTGAAAAACTGAAATGAATTGGACTAATTTTTTGGTCCAATTCAATCCTCCTTCATTTTTTGGACCTTGTCCTTTAATTTTTAAAGGACTAATGATTTGATCCAGTCCTAATATTTTTTAAAACACCAAACTGGACTAGACCATACTCAATCTTAGGGGCAATACAATGGTTCTTTTATGGTTGATCAATTTAGTGTCTCTTTTGATAACTCAAAATGTGATTTGGTTGGATAATGCAATTAAGTGTGGAATGATTTGAAAGACATATGTGTATAAGGGGATTCATTTCACATATCAGACCTACAGTAAGGGATATATGCTTTTCAGCAGGACCAGTGTCTATCACTGATTGCTTTACGATAATTGAAAATATTATGGGATGAATTTACTAATCTCACTCTTGCACTAAAGCGTACATGTAATCTAGTTTGCTATTCTTATATTTGAAAAGTGTTTACAAGCTAATTATGTGATAAAGTTCCTAAAAGGCTTTAATTATAATTTCTCCACTATTAGGTTGCAAATCATGTTAATGGAACCTCTTCCATCCATTAACAAGGTATTTGCATTTGTCACTTAACATGAAAGGGAATTTATGGCTCAAAACAATGTGCAAGTCATTGAATCAACTTATTTTGTTAGCAAAACAAACAATTACAATCAAAATACAAGAATTTCTAATCAATTTGGTTTATATAGAAAAGGTAATAATTTTAATGGTAAAAGACCTGTGTGTAACTTTTGTGGATTCACAAGGCACTCTATGGATAAATGTTATAAAAAGCATAGTCATCCTGTTAGTTTCAAGGATAAGAATACTAGTTATGCTAATCAAGTTGAAGTTCATCATGAAAATATAAGTGAATAAGAAGGCACCAGTATAAGTGATCAGTCTTTGATGAAACAATATGATCATGCATTTTCTCTTTCAAAGGAGTAGTATAATCAGCTTATGAGCTTACTCCAAAGAATAAATCAAGATCCTATGTCTAGTTCCACTGCCACTTCAATGAATATTATAGATATTACTAAGTCTAAACTATTGGTATGTGTTTTTTAACTCTTAATATTCGAATCAAAGTTGAGTTTTCATATTTTGTGTATACTGGTGCTACAAATCACATTACTTGCTCTCTTAATCACTTTTTATCTTGCAAACCAATGAGTAATTACTTTGTCAAACTTCTAAATTATCACCTTATCCATGCTACTCATATTGGAACAATTGTCTTAAACAGTGATTTTATTCTCCCAAATATCCTTTATGTTCCTCAATTTACATTTAATTTTATTTCATTTAGCAAACTAACCTCTCAAATTGAATTGTTGTTTCATTGTTCAATATGATTATTATGTAATAAAGACAATCACATCATGAAAGATGATTAGATTAGCTAAGCAATAGGAAGGTCTCTACAAGCAAAATAGTTATGTAAATCCCATTTCTTTTCATACCAACAATGTCAAAACATGTAGCTTAAATTATTCCTTTGATCTTTGGCATTTTAGATTAGATCATGCTTTTTTTCATAAAATACAAGAACTTTAAAATATTGTTGATTATATTTTTATTAGCAAAGAATGTGTTTGTAATGTATGCCAATTGGCAAAATAGAAAATATTGTCATTTCCCCTTGGTACTTTTGTTACTCGGTCATGTTTTGAGTTAATTCACATAAATATTTGAGGACTTACTTCAAGTTTTATACATGGTTACAAATATTTTCTCACTATAATAGATGATTATAACTAACTTATTTGGCTTTACTTCATGAAACATTAATCTAAAGCAAGGAAATTAGTTGTTCAATTTTGTGCTTTTGTCTAAACATAATTTAATAAGAGTGTTAAATGCATCAGAACAGACAATGGCTAAGAGTTTAACTGACCCAAATTTCTTTGCCAATAATGGCATCATTTGCCAAACTCCATATATAAAGACACCTCAACAAAACATTATAGTTGAAAGAAATTACCAATGTATCTTGAATGTTGTTAGAGCCTTGAAGTTGCAAAGCAATTTATCTTAGTTTTTGGAGTGATTATGTAATTCATGTTGTCCATATTATCAACAGATTACCATCACTTGTTATCCACAACAAAACCCCTTTTGAAATGTTATATAGTGCTAAGCCTGATTTTTCATCACTTAAAGTTATTGGTTGTTTGAGTTTTGCTTCCTCATTAGAACAAACAAAACAAAATTTGATCCAAGAGCTCATAAGTGTATTTTTCTTGGATAAAAACATGAAACAAAGGGTTACAAGTCATATGATCTTCAATGTCATAAGTTAATCATCTCTAGGCATGTATACTTTTATGAACATGTTTTCCCTTTCCATTACAAATCAACCTCTTTAAATTCTTCTGTTTTGCCTCTTCCTTGCGATTTATTTGTTGAACTGCCAAATCCATCATCACAATCTCCTTTTGATCATCAGTAGGCTTCTTTGAATAAGTCCATATTTTTAGGAAGGCCTTTAAAAATTTTCTATAAGATAGTTTATATTCTTGCTATTGTTCTATTTTAAAAATTAAATGCAAATTATATTTAATAAAAATTTTAATTCAACGTTTTCTTATATGATTGTATTTTAATAGTTCTTTTAAAAAATGATTGAATTTAATTTGATGTTTAAAATTTGTTAAAGAAGTTAGGTATAGAGATATGGATCTAGAAAGTTAAAGATCAAATAGTAAATAATTATGTTCATTTTATTCTTTCAATGAATTTCTTTAATAAAAAATAAAACCGTTACTTTATTAAAAATGAAATGAAGTTCCGAAACTAACTTATAATTTCATTTTTATTGAATATCTTATATAAATTTCTTTTTAGTAAGCCTCATTTAAAAAATTTCACTTAACGTTTCAATATTTTTTCTTTTTCTCTCTCTCTCCTCTCTTTTACTTTTTTTTTTTCATTATTTTACATTTTTAAATTTTTTTTGGAAATAACATAAAGATATTTTTTTATAAATAAAATATTTTATTGAATTTTATACTTAAATCAAATATAAAATTTATTTTATTTGAAATAAGTTTTTATTTCTATTTTATAGTATATCAAATATAAAATTAATTTGTTTATTAAACTTACAAGAAATTTATTAATAAATGAAATGAATTTTAAGTTAAAATTGAATCAAATATTATATAACTATGGTTGTTTTTAAGGACAGGAAATATCTTCTGTTTTCTTGCTATTTGAGCTTACTTGTGATATTAAAAATTTGTTTTCGAGTGGTTGAATTACAATCAAGGCTGATCTAAATAATTAAGGCTTTTCGAAAGATTTTGCGTGTAACTTTATTATGTTTTTCATGAATTTTCTGATTGTATTGGAGGAGTACTGGGACCTGAAATATGAATATTGGTCTGCAAACTAGGCAAAAAGTTGCTAAGCTGAGGATTTGGAGATTCATCATTGGGCCATGAGTTAAAAGGTATAAGAGCTTATTTAGCTTTGGTGATTGCGATCATTCTTGTGAAATCATGATTCCAGACGTCCATCTTCTAAATCAATCATTGAATCAAATCATAAGATTCAGTATAATTTCTTAAAATTAATTAAGGAGCCTATTTAGTTTAGTGGTGACAGTCAGCAATTAGCGGTTAGTGATCAACTGTTAACGATTAATATAAAATGCTAGAAAATTGATAAAGCATTAAAATAGTACATTCAGATTTGCACATGCAGGAATAATTTAGCAGTAAAATGTATGTGTGAGAATTGGAAGTTAGGGAGACTTACTCTGTTATTGTGTAGCTTATAATGCTCTTTCAGCCTATATATATACATATATGGACAGAGGTCCAGTGAGTAACTGTTTGCAAGTGGAAACTTCCAGCACTCGATGATCCTATCATATTAGTTGGCTTCTGAATTATATCGTAACCTTGTCTAATAACCAAGAGCTAAACGATAATCCATCCTCTTCTTCTTGTCTCTGGTTTTGTTTTGTATTTTATAATGTGAGAATTAACAGATTGCATATGCTTTATGTGACTCATTATGTATATTATCATTAGTATTCAGTGAATTTCTGCCTGAAGTTTTTCACTTTCCATATGGTTTCTTTATCATTGAAATTTTTGTCTTTAAAGTGAAACAGTTTAGATCCCTCGATTCTATCTTCAAACTTAAAATCAACTGGAACTAACTTGCTAATTTTATCGGACAGTATGCCGTGCTTGGCATTTTGAAGTTGGAAATATTAAGCAAGGGCCTATCAAGTAAGTTCTATCAAAGAATCAGTCTGTCTTATAATTGTATTTTTCTACGAATCTACAATTCGTTTTTCTAGTAGGACTCGATCCATGTCTCTTCCCTAAAAAATAGGTTTGATTTTCTTGTTGTTTAAGGAATTCCTGTTTATATAGCTATTGGAAGTATTATCATCATTTTAATTTAATGCAGTTTGTTTCGTTTACTACTAGATATGTTTTTGTCTTCAGGAACTCTTTCAGTGTTTTGGAAATTATTATTGTACTAAGTGTTGGCATAGTATGCTGGCAATACGATACCCCTGAATAAGTACAGTAGATTTGGCTTCAATGTTTAATTCTTTGAGTCTTGGAATGTCAGGAACTCCAGAGTTGCAATATACGTAGAAGGTTATACAATAAGGTGATGCAGATGGTTATTTTGGTTATATATTTGTGAAATGGGGGAGTTAGCAGGCAATAAATTGTTACAGTTTCACAAGTATATGCAATTAGTAGTTTTAGCAGACAACAGTCGGGGAAGTGAGGGACAAAGTGAGTACTGCAAGGCCCAAAAAAACGGTTTTGTACTTTTTCTTGGCCTTCAGACTTAGAGATTCACATTGAGCCTTTCAGGTCAGTTAGGCCCATTTTTCTTTTTCTTTTTCTGGGACTCTGCTACTTATCCATGGAGGAGCTAAACAGGATTTGACCAAGGAGGCATGATAAGTGCAAACCGAGTTCCAGTGTACTGCCTCAGCATATCGGAGACTATCTTTTCTTTAGTAAAAACTCTCTCTGATCTCTCAGCCAACAAAGATTGACTGCTGACCACCGGCCATATAAGCCAATTCATTTGGTGGTCCATCAACGATTGTAACACTTGTGGACTATGGTTCAGGGTACATACTGTTTGTACATGATCCATACAGAATAACTGCTGACACACAATATCATCAATGTAGAAGCTAATTGTCACTATTAAGTTCCAACTGCCCTCTTCCGTGCTTTTCCTATTCTTCCTTGAGAAAATTACACAAAGTGGGCATGCACCCTTTGCACGAGACTAGAGATAACCGTGACCAAAATCCAGTTGCCAGCTATTATATCAATGTTATAGCGTTCGTCATCATGTGAGATTCTATATGATTATGGTTTGGATGGACCAATTTGATGGGTTACCAATCAACCACATTTGAGAAAACGCAATCTATAATTCAGCTTCATAAATATGAGCTTCGGTTTGGAAAACAGATTTAGTAATTACACTCTGACGTGTGCATAAGTATTGTTTTCAGCCATTGAATCAGCGTATTTTTGTCTAATAATGGCTGATAATTATATTTGCTTGTGAAAATCATTTGCATCAGTGCCTTTTTACTTGATGTTTTACCTCTACGAAAATTTCCTACTACACACCAATAACATGAAACTTATTTCTTGTTTTCAATGATGTTCATATGATGATCTTTAAGTTGCTTACGATACACTCACATCATAGACAAGTAACTAGGATTATTGATGAGATCTTATGATCCATTAGTTCTCAAGGGTCCCATTTGCTTTGGATATGTCATCCATTTCCTAACTGGATTTGCCTTTCGATTTAATCGTTAGGTAAGGTTTTTTGGCTGTTTCTGTTTGAAAGTCCCTTCACTAGTACCCAGTAGTTAATATGGTACAGGAGCTGCTTGTTTGTAGAATAGCCAGCCTGTATAGTTTTTCAGGGTAGAAGAAAATCCAGTGGTGGAGATTTACTCAGATAAATGTTTCCAGGGGAAAACTACGTGTGAATATGAGTAAGAGGGTATGGACATGTATGATTAAGGTAGGTGATGATGGTAGGAGGGGATTCCTTCAACAGGCTGTCTATGACTATTTCGTACATGGGCTTTTTATCCACTCATAACAAACATAATATTTGGCATCTGATGCTAGCAGGATGATCATAATAGAAGGGCTCCACTTTGACCCACTGGCTCCCATTTTTAGTTATCTTACTTTCAAGGAAGATTGATGCTCTTCTTGCTCCACCACATACTCCAACCAGTTGTTGGGTCTTTCCTGTATTTCTAATTAAAATAATGGTTATAATTTTTGTGGAGTTTTTTACACAGTATTTTGGTCCCTGCATTGCTTCTAAATTTGAGTTGCTGGTATATATATATATATATATATATATATGCACACAGATAGAAAAATAATTTTCATTTTTTGGATAGGATGGAAATAGAAAATTGTTTAAATAGGGCAGAGTTGTAAAGTTTGTCTCATTTGAAGCTTCCTTAGGCTAAAACCAGTACTATAAACTTGCTATTATTTAAGTTTGGTTTGGCCTATTTCAAAAAAAAAAAAAAAAAAGTTTGGTTTGGCCAACAAGAATGTAGTCACATGCCTAAGAACTTGTGTTTGCTAGTCTTCACAAAATTGTTCTACTATAGATTATTACCACTCAGTCATGGCCAATCAAATGGTTACTACTTTCTTTTTTTTTTCAAATAAAGTGTTTACTAGATTGACTACATTAAGGTGGGCCCACCATGCATAATGTTAAACAAGTTTTCCACTCATTCATCTCTGAACCACAGGAACTCGATTATAGCCCCTACGTGCAGAAACTTCTGTAATGTGTGGTAACTTGTAGTATGTTCGGTCTAATTGAGTTGTGCATAAGATAGATGGTGGATTTTCCAACATAGATATGATAAGAAGCATTAATGGATAGAATTTTATTGGTGGATGCAGTGAAGTTTGTGACCTCATTCAAAGAAGAGGATATTGTTGAAATTGTCAAAAACATTCTTAAGCATGTCATTGAGGTTGAATCAAAACCCAGATGCAAAATCTTGGAAGAGAAGGCATTTTGATGCTGTATGTCTCTCCTAATCCACTAAAAATGGCTTGAGCAAGCAACATTTTTTGCTAGAGTAGTGCAAGGCTTTTTTGCTTGCAATTTCAACGAGGTGCATCTGCCCTATAAAGAAGGAACATAAAGACTGAATTTTTGGAAAAGATGATGGAACCTTGATCATTAGATCAAGAATTTTTACTTTCCAACACGTGTGTTACTTTCTCTTCACTATCTTTTTCTCTTTTGCCAAAGAAAAAACCAAAAAAAAAAAATCTGTGATCAAATCGCCTGTCGGGGTTTCCCACATAGCCAATAAATTTCCAATCTGACCTCTTTTTATGAGCTTTTTGCAGTGGGTTCCAATCCATTGATAAGAAGTGAAATGCAGAGGTACAATCTCTCTAGATCTGAACTTCATTTTTTCTGTTTAAGTTCTAAGAATTAGAGATTTTTCGGTCAGCTATTGTAGTTAGTTGTTGGCAATTATTGAATAGCAGAATATAGCGTTTGTTGTCCTTAATTAATGGTTGCAATTGATTGTGAAATATGTGGTTACTCAATTATTGAAATTGTATCTCATATGTAAAATAATGAATAAGTTCATGATATTTTCTTCAGTACTACATGCCAATTTTTATTTCCAGTTTATTATTTTAACCTTTGAATTTGGTACATTAACATATTTTTAGATATGAGATGAATTTTATTCGAAATGAGAAATTATTTATGATAAAAAAATTTTTAATTAATATAATTCTAAAATTTCAAATTCTAAATCTACGCTTTGAAACTTAATCAATTTAATTACTGAACCAACACTATATTCATCTGAGTTCACTATTTTAAAGTTAATTGGATTCCTTTTTTTCCCTCATATTTTTCTTAGAGTCAACTACAGCTTAGAATATTTAGTGCAATTAAATGCCTTAACAACAACTGTTGATATATAATGATCCTAACTTTTTTTTTTTTTTGGGCGATCTGATTAGAGAGAGGGCCAGACTCATAATTGAGGAGTCCTACATAACAAACAGGGGACTAGCTGTAATTGTCAACTTATGCCAAGCCATATATATGACCTTGGCCATTCACATTATCTTATCTAAATATCCCTTGTTTCGTTTCGGCATTGTTAAATTAGGTCTACCTACAAGCCAAATCTTTTAGTGAAAAACAACGCCAAATTAATTTAGAAAATATTCTGAATTAGCTTGATGTTAAATGGGTCAGGTTTGAATTGACCAAATTATTAATTTTTCTTCGAATAAAAACTATTTGAATAAGTTAAATAGCCAAATTCAAGCATTCAAATTCTCTATCTGAGAAACTCAAGGGTTTAAATGAGTTTTACATAATTTTGCTGTTTTTATTTTTATACATCAATTTATTTATTTTGGTATCTGATAGTACCCCTAGTGCCTAGTGTGATTGATGCTTTGCGGCTGAAAATGTACTTATGTACGAGTTTCTTTTGTTCAATTCTAGAATTCTTATCCTTATCTGTGTGTAAATAATTTTTATATTAATTCAAATTTATAGGCATGAAGTCTCTATTCTACCAATATTTGTGTTATTATATAAGGTCCAGCGCACGGGGAACTTGATTTCGTCTCTCAATGAATCATGTAGATCCATTTCCTTTTATTTTGTTGACTAAATTTAGGGTATACCACTTTAAAATTATTGTCAACAAGCACAAGCATAATTTTAGAGAGCTTCTAATAAAAAGGTACATTAAAAACCTTTTAAAGAAACGAGATGCCACCACCGAATTCGATTTTCAATTATTGGATTATTGATCTTACACCCAACTTTTAGCTATATGCAATTGTACAAATACCAATATCACAAGCAATGTATAGTGATGGAGGTTGAAAGTTTCCATCTTCCACGTGTTTTCAAAGAGATGGCGAGATCAAGACTATTTGATGTTAATATACTTTTTTTTTATTTAATTTCACTTTACTTGAATTTTAAATTTAAGATTTATATTTTTAAAGATAATTTTAATATGCATGTGCAAACTATGCTAATTGTCAGTGGCAAAACTAAAAATTATTTTCAGAGGGATTCACTTACTTGAAGCTGTTAGTGATCGTTGTCAGTGATACCGAGATGGGAAAAAAGAGAATGAGGATACGGGTAAAGAGGAGAAATTTTGAATATGATTTTAAGAAATTCTAGTAATTGCAATTATTTTAAAATGTTTTCTTTATTTTGATGTATATAATTACAAATTTTAATGATTTAATAATGATTAGATTTATTTTAATATATTTAATGAGATATTATTATTATTATTATATATAAGTATTTTAACGAGAAATAATTTTATATTAAAAAGATTATTATTTTAATTAAAGTTATATTATTCATTATAAATTGAGTTTAAAGTTAAGTTTAATGAATATTTTATATTTAAGAAGTTAAATATAAATGACTACGTGATCATATTTAGTATTTTAAAGAAGAGTATATATATATATATATATAGAAAATATATTTAAATTAAAAGATTTAAATATATAAACATTAGTTTAAGTTAATATAAATATATAATTAAAATGATTTTAATATTAATTACATTATATGAATTAACTATGTTATATAAATATTTAAGAAATTTATGAAATTAATTTAGTTAATATGAGTATATGATTTAAATGATTTTAATATTAATTAAACTATGTGAATAAATTATGTTAAATAAGTATTTAAGAAATTTAATTAATTTATGTTCAGGATATTAAGTTATTTAAGTTTATTTGAGTTATTGATTAATTTAATTTAATTAAAAATATTATGATTTAATTTAAAATATTTAATTATCCGAAATTAAGTTATTTATGTAAAAAAAATTTTATTAAATTTGATAAATAAAATTATTTATGAGATATATTTTATGTCATGAAAATTAATTAGTTATTGATGATTTATTATTTGATTTAAATAAAGTTTAATATTAATTATTTAAGTGAGGTATTATATTTATATTTAAGAGAATTAATTTCATTTAAATTAATTTTATGTATTTTATGGAAGTTGATTTAATGATGAATAGAGAAATTTAATTTTATATTATATAGATTTTAATTATAAAAATTTTCATTATTGTATTATTATTATTATTGATTATTATTCTTTTGAAAGAAATGAAATAAAATAAAAAAAAATAAAAGCCAAATGAATAGAGTTTTTTTTGGAGGGAGGGAAGGGTAAGAGACTTGTTTAAAGTTTCTCTTTTTTTTTTTTTTGTTACTTACTCAGAATGACACTATTTTTAGTAAGTTGCAGAAAAGATTTTTTTTTGTCACTTATTTTGAGTAAGTAATAAATTATTTTTTATTTTCACACTTAAAACGACGCCGTTTTAAGTGTGAGAAATAAATTAAAAAAAATGTTTTATGGGGCCTTTTTCTTTCTTTGTGTTCCCTCCCTAGTTTTTCTCTTTCATGGTAGGGGGTCGAACTTTTGCATCCAACCCCACCTCCATGTTTTGTCGACGGCCAAGGGGCTGAAGCCCCCAGTCCCCTGCTTCCGCCACTGCTAATAGTAAAATACATTATATCAAGAGTGGGGATTTAGTTTAAAACTCTTCATAGTTACCTAGTTGAGTTTGATTGACTTGGTTGATAAATCTCATTTTAGCTCTAGTTTATATTGTATATTATGTTGTTGATGTATAAATTTTTCCAATCTTATAACTAATGTTCTAAAAAAGAATGTGTTCATTTCAACATGTATATTATTTGAAACTAACCTATCAACATTCACATATATTACTTCATATTTGATTATTAAGAAAAGTGAATATAATTGGATCTCATCTTTGAATTCTCAAATCAACCTTCCTAGAAACTACAAGGGATCGAATTAGGAGTTCAATCATGTTATTGGTACGGTAGCTAATTAATTAACCTCAGGCGGATTCCTAGGATTGTTAGCATTGACTTTACGATTCCTTTATCAGTAGACTCCATGCAATGTATAATTCTCTACTGATTGGCATTTTGTCCTAAATCAATACACACCTATATTTTTATTATGCAAGAATTTTCCAAGGTAGAAATGATTTTCTTTCTCAGGGGTTTGTTCCAACATTGAAATCAAACAATGCCTCAATGATTTCTTTCTTTTGGGCAGCAAATGTACTTGCTTGATGAAATAAAGGAGACCCTATTGTTTTAAAGAACTTTTGTTGTTGGTTGATGTCTGTTACTAACCAGGCAATATATATGTACCATTACCATTAAATCCATGAATTAAAGATGCCATGGATTTTGTAATCCAAAATATTGATTTTTCCAAAACATTCTCTACATTAATGTGATGGAAATCTATTATTAGGTTGTTGCCGGCCTTTGCCTCACAAATTAATGATCAATTTCATTTGTCATTAAAACAAAAAGATGCATATTGCTCACTTTATTTCTTAATAGATGTCGTTTAAGGTTTTTGTATATATATTAAGAATTGTATTTAATATTATTACATATAAAAAAAATTATGTTACCCTCAATTAATTATTATGTACTCTAAAAAGAAACAATTACTATGAAAGAGAAAAATGATAGAGTTGGAAAAAAATTAATTAATGTCCATTAATAATTATAAAACGTTAAATATTATGGAACAAAAATCTTTATAAACTGACATTTAATTTGAAATGAAGAGAGTATCAATTATGTAATTCAATCATCATATAATCACTCATTTACCACAGTACGACAACTACTAAACTAGCTAGCACAGGAATGGGAAAATTTTAGTAGTTGCAATGTGATGCTTGCTTGTCTTCTAACTCACTAATCTTCATACTTAAGGAAAAGTTAATTAAGATTTAAACAAAGCCTGCCAACGGACAGGTTTGTTTTAGTTATTTTAAGGCCAGATATCATTTGATTGTGTCGGCTAATAGTTCTTAAAAACCAACCCCACCATCCACTTAGTTTGCCAAAATTGGACTAATTCTCTCCTCTACCTAACGACCAATGCTCTCATTTTCTTTCATGGCAGCGGTTGGTGTTGTGTGTGTGTGTGTCTATATATATATGGGGACTTTTCTCACCTCCTTTCGTGGACAATGTACCTACAAATGGATAGGCTTTTTAAAAAAAAGTATTTATCTTTTTTTCATATCTCCTTTTTTTCCTTTCTGATTTCCTTGTTCTAATTATGATGTTTGTCTTATAACCTCTTTTTATTTTTTTTCCAGGTTTAATAATTATGATCCTTATATATATATTTGTTCATATTATACTATTTAATCCTTCATTTTTATATATGAGAGTAAAACACCTTTAAGATTTGATTATGTTAAATTATTTCACCTTTCATCAATTTTTAACACATTTAATGGCAATCAAAACTAACAACAGCAATAAAAAAAATTTCAAAATTATCCTTTTGGACAATATTTTTTTCCTTCTTTTTGTATAATCCAAATGCCTTGTCCTTTTGGAAAAAAAAATTTTAAAATTTTATTTCAAATAAAATAATTAATAGAGTTCAAATATTAGAAAGTTTTAATGTTATATATACAAATTAAGAGCTAAATAATATAATATGGCAACTCCTGAAAGTCATAGTAGATTAACTCTTTTATTTTTGATTAATTTATACAAATTTTATGGGTGTTAATTTTATTCTATAAATTTCATCAAATAAATCAATTATACTGAAATTGAGAAATTCATTAGAAAAATCTTTTTTAAGAATCATATGCTTGATTGCCAAAGCTAGAGAAATTTTAGAAATATCCATTTAAATACCTAATCATTTAAAATGAAGGTTTTATAGTGTTTTCTAAAAATTTTTTACTTAAAATATAAATCCAAAACAATATAGACATTTCAAACATCCCACTAAAACTCAAGGATAAATTTGAGATTGATTTTATAATATTATTCATGAATCATATTTATTTTAAAACATTATTTTTTCGTAAAATTATCAAATTTCATCCAAAATATTATTGTTTAGTTTTTTTAGAAAGATGAAAATTCTAAAGAGAAAGTATTGATAATTTATTTTTAATATACATGAATTTATAATCTTATGAGCTAGCAAATTTTAAGGATTATTGAATATTGATACAAACTATATCTTTATTTTATTATACCATATATTTATTTTTTATGATATATATATATATATATATATATATATATATATATATATATAAATATTGATTTAAATGGAATATATATAATATGTTAGTTAATCAGTTATATATTCTAAATAGTATATAAATATGAATTGGACCCTCAAATATATAAAGAAAATTACATATATAAGCATCTAATAAAATATAGCACATAAATTATTAAGTAATTATCTCAAAATAATAATAATGGCAATAATTATTATTAAAAATAATACAATATTTTTATATACAATTAATCCGTAGCATCATGTGGGCAAATTTATTGATGGCTCGGTGAGTGCAACTTGCTGGATTTCTACTTTTTATGACATATTTATTTGTTAATTGTCTTTTACTAACATTCTACTGCTTTAAAGATCATATTATAATAACTATCAACAATTAATATCAAATTATTAATTGTGAAATTCCTAAGTATGGTCCCACATGTTTCTTTTCCTCATCCCTTATAAGATTTACTATTAATATTAGAATTTATAAAAGTGGTTGATATATATATATATTCTCTTGTTTACCTTATTATATATGTTAGGATAGAATTTGATGGTTGATATTAGCTGTCAAAGTGTTTTTAAGCTTATATTTCCAATGTTTGAAATAGGTTTGGAGAGGACAAGAAATGGGTTGGGGACCATCAGAAATTTCCTCCTATTGATCTCATCAAGATGTCATCTTCTTTTATGATTGTTATGATTAATATTGATAGCATTGTTGGGTCCATTATCACCCTATACTTACCATCCCCAACCATTCTACTACATAGTTCCCTTGTTCTTTTCTTTCTCTTTTCTCATGTAATAACATTATCATATATCACATTATAATACGCTAGAGCAATAATTCAATATTTGTTTTTCAGTAAAAAAGATTACAAGTTGTAGTTAAACCTCTATATTCTTTAAAAATTTATTTAAAAGTTAGATTTAGTATATTTTTTTTGGTAAAAATATTTTTAGATTAGTTTATATATCAATTGAAATTAATCCTAGATAATTTTAAGAGCATACCTCTCACATTGAATTAATATGCTTGACAATATTTTTTAAAACGTTAACTTTAAAAATCAATTAAAACTAAATTTATTTTTGAGTGATCTTAAGCTCACCTTTATTTAGTATATTTAAAAATATTTATTCTTTTGACTGTTGATTTTAGAAATGAAATTAAAAGACTAAAAATACTTAAACTCTCTTAATCACTTTGATTAAATTTTAAAATTAAAAATTATATATTTAAATTTTAATAATTTTAGCATTATCTCTTTATGGTGGCGTGCGTTGCCTACAATAATCTATGTTTTTAAAAATTGCATAAAAATTTCGATATTCAAATACTAACATCTCTTTATTTTTCTCATGTGCGTTGCCTACAAGAATAATATTGCTAATTATTTTTAATGCATATATTATTGACAACTAATAAAATACGTGACCTAATCCACCTATATCCTCCCATCATTATCTCAATAATTATAAAATAGACTTAATGTTAATATTGACGTTGGTAGATCACACGTCAATCAAACAATCAATTACAATACGTGATGTATGATTGATGCCCTAATTGTTGTTAAACTGATAACTTCTTGATACATATATTATTAAACATCATTTACTTGCACATTTAAACTATGATTAGGCTCAATCCAAACAAAATTAGGGTTTTATTATAAAAAGTGTGAAAATATCCAATTTAGATACAAAATTATAATAAACATTGGTATTTTATAAAAACATTATGGTATTTGTATGTCTTATTTAGTGAAAAGAAAGCATAAAGTTTTCAAAAAGTTTGACTCATTATGTGGGCTTCTTCCTCATAATTGAGAATAACAAGCAAGTTTTCTTATTTGGCATTAATGTGAATGTTGAATTAAAGATTAATAGTAAATAATGATCACATCCCATTAATTTGGAGAGGACTTGCAATCCCAACTTTGCATGTGCATGTGATCTATATGATGCTAAATTGCAAATTATATGTTTTTAGAAATTATTTAGAAGTCAAATTACCCTAACTTTAGGTAATGCAAAAAGAGAAGGATAAAGATTGGAGCCTATTGAATGATGGCATTGTCAAGGGAAAGTTTCTATTTATTTTTTTTAATTAATATGGCTACATATGAATTTTGAAGATTGAGACAACTCAGCAAAACTGGAGACTTCCAAATTGCAAGTGAAAATAATCTATGAATTGTCAACACTATTTTCATAAATAGTATATAATTATAATCTATTTGGTGTATATCCACACTATTTTTCATTTTTTCAATATTATTATTATTTTATTACTAGATTTTAATTATAATTATATCATATTTTAACTTATAAAATAATATTTTTTGAGTTTGTTGTATAAGAATTTAAATTTTAATTTTTATCAAGAGAAAAATTAGTAAAATTAAGAAATTCAAATAAAAGATTAAAATGAAATTCAATTATGAATGAAAAAAAAATGAGCGCTCGAAATTTCTTGTAAAAACAGAAATACTTTCCAATATGTCAAAATACAACAAAAAAAAAAAAAGAAAATTCAATAATAATAAGCAGAATTAAAATTTCAGCATTGTTTGTTTGTTGCAGTAAAGCAATACCCTTTTCTGTGCTTCTACATCAAGACAGCCACTCGAGTCAGTGACCAAAAGCTGCAATCTTTAACCAATCATCATCTCATCTTACACGTGATATTAACGCTCAGTTCTAACTGGAGCGTGCAGTACAAAAGCCACTCTATATCAAAATCTATATTATTGTTATTATTATTATTATACAGTGTTGTTTATTGGGCAAGTAGCATAGGATCAGAAACTTCAGTTTTATACATACATACAAGAAAAGAAAATCAAAGAATGAAGAAATAGAGAGAGAAAGAGAGGAACCCTCAAAGGATTAAGTACTAATGCCCGCAGATCCTTCTTTTCTTGTGTCAGTTGCTGCTTTTTAGCTTTTAATTTTCAAGAATCACTACATTACTGTTATCTTTTCTGTTTCTTTCACTTGTATTAAGTGGTCCTTTTTTTTTTTTAATATATCTTTTAGCTTAAATTCTTTCTTTTTTTTTTTTTAATTGTTGATCATTATCCTTTAAAAAAAAAACCACTCTTAAGACTATTTTAGTCCTTTGCTTTTCTTTTCTTTAATTTTTTATCTCGGTTTACAAAAAATTTAAAGAATTGAAGGCGAGGGAGAGAGACAGCGTTGGTGTTATTTGAGGTTCAGATCTGAGGACGCTAAGGTTGTTTCGAGCAATGCATATTAGTTTCTTGGTTTCTTTTTGACCTTTTAGCTAAAACCCACTTTCTTCTCTCTCTTTTTCTCCTTTTATTGTTCTTTAAATTTTGAGTCTTTTTGCGGTTTTCTTTCTTGTAAGTTAGTCTGTTTTTGGCCTTATATTCTGCGTCCAGCCACTGTGGGTTTTTTTTTTATTTTTTATGACAAAGCTGTAGTCTTTGTTGGTTTCACTCTGCAGTTCTTGCTTACATTTTTAGAAAGAGCGAGGGTGGGAAGAGAGTTATGGAAATGCTTGCTATTGGGTGCCCAACTATCAGTGTGCGTACAAGCACTAGTTGCAATGCTCTACTTAAAGAGCTTCAGGTTTTCCTCTTTTCCCTTTTCTGTTTTATTTCCTTTTCTTGGTCTGTTTTAGGGAGTTTCCTTGCTGTTGAAAAGTCTGATATTTGGTTAGAAAGAAAATTACTATATGGATTGTTTCTCTTTGCTTGGAAATTTACCTTTTACTCTTTAATGATTGATTTTTAAGGGAGGTTATTGTTTTGGTGTGCTAAAGATAGAGCATTGATTGTTTCTTTTATCATATTATAATAGTTCAATCGTAAGCTATGAATTAGGTCTTTTTTGGTATTAACAGTGATCTGTGCACTGGAGATTCGAATTAGGACCTCTTTTTCTTTTTCTTTTTTCATTCAGTTTGTTGAAAAAGCGTATTATTGCTATACACACACAAAAATTTAGTTGCTCAATTTTTCTTTGCTTCTCCACATTTATATTGTCAATCTATTTAATTTTTATTGCTTCTCTATGTTGTATTGGTGTAAATTTCCTTGTTCATTTGTGGGTCAGTTGGTAATTCAATTAGTGGATTGTGGAAGTTGAGTGATTATTTTCTTAATTTGTTGGTTTTGTGTCAATTTGGTTGCCGCATGATTTTTTTTTTTTTTTTGTGAACTTGTTGCTGAATATTGTACATGTGATTTTAATTTAATTCTAATGGTTTCTTCTAGACTTCCCCATTTCAACTTTTTTGAAAACTGTAATTTATCCTTACGTTTCCATTCTGGAATTCGAGGAACAGTGCATTGTGTGAAGTTGACTGTTGAGGATTTTGAGTTCAATTTGCTTTAGTGATATTGTACTTAATTTTATGGTAAATTATTGTTTACCATTCTATCCTAACTTTTTAAAGGTTTTTTTGAAGATGATTCATTTTCATGGTATCTTCAATAATTGGGGAAAGTTTGGGGAATAATAGTTCATGAGTGATGAGTTCTGTTTTTTTTTTTTTGCGGGGGTTGGGGGGCGCGGCGGTTTGATTGATTAAATGGGATTTCAGTTAGGTTGTTTGATGGCTAAGTTTTACTTTGTTTGTCTCATTGAAAGCATTTGAGTCTCTCCTTAAAATTGAAAATCAAGTAAGACTTTTGTATATTTAACTTTTTTTTTAGAGAAGAAAATCATGCTCTGATATTTTGATGTTTTTAATTGAACCTTATATTGTTTTGAGAGCAGCAAATATGGAATGACATTGGTGAGAGTGAAGCAGATAAAGACTGCATGCTATTGGAGTTGGAGAGGGAATGCTTAGAAGTTTACCGGAGAAAGGTAGATGAAGCTGCCAATGCTAAAGTACGTCTTCATCAGTCTGTTGCAGCCAAGGAAGCAGAACTTGCAACACTTATGGCTGCCCTTGGGGAACTTAATATTCATTCACCTGTTAGAAATTGTCTGCAACAAGTAATAATGATTGTCGTGTTTATTTTGTTATGTTCCTGTTTTATTCCTGCATTCTTTTATTTCTGTGTTCCATTTCTACATTACTTTTCCTTGCATTTGTTTCTTTTTGTGTTAAATTCATTTTGCGTTTGCATTAGTTTTACCAGAACAGCTGTAATTTGGCAATGAGACCAGAATGGAAGTCCTTTTCTTTTGGTTATGCCTAAAGAGTGCAATAGGACTGATTTTTCTCTTTGTTACTTGCCCAGTATTTCCATTTGTCTCTTGTCTTTTTTATCCCTAGTTTGTTAGGAAGAATCTCAGTACTGTTATTATGAATTTAAAACACTCCTCCAAATACAGTGATTAAGTAGTTGCATATTCAATTTTGCATTGGGCCTCACAGAAACTTATGATCAATTTTAATGTTCAGGGTCAAACACATTTCTTGGTTGACCATTTGCTCACTAGGCTCTCATTGTGATAAATTTTCAGACTCAGACAGAAAAAAGGGTACCATCATTAAAAGAGAAACTTGCATCTGTTGCACCACTGGTGGAAGATCTGAGGATGAAGAAAGATGAACGGATGAAGCAATTTGCAGATATAAAGGCACAAATTGAAAAGATCAGTGGGGAAATTTCTGGATACAACAATCTCAACAATTGCCTGATGAGTTCGTTGACTCTGGATGAGGAAGATTTGTCTCTAAGAAAGCTTAATGAATATCAAGCACATTTTCGCACTCTTCAGAAAGAGAAGGTATGCAAATTATGATTTGAATCGTTGCTAAAGTTCCCAGCAGATAATGGCATTAAAGACTCTTTGTCACATTCTTTATTGTTATCAATCTAAATTTGGAGATGAAATATATTCTTATCATCAATATAGAGGCAGTCATGATTAATATAATTGGTCTGATTTTTTTTTCCTGCTACAACAGAAGATTATTGGCATGAAATTTCAACTAAGTTTGGGCATCTTAATGAAGTGCCATTTCTAGTGTTGCTGACAAAATTTCCTCGAGAGTTGACTTTATATACTATTGTTTAGAGATTGCCTCAATCTCTAAACATAATTAAAAAGATGAAATGTCTTGTGTGATATTTTCATTATGCTATTTACATTACCTCATATATAAGATTGCTTTATGAAAAGAATCTTGTATCTCAAAAAATTTTAGATATGCATGAAATATTTGCATGTACCTAGATGATGATACCTTCTGTGCACTTTTGTCAAACTTTATTGACATCTTTTAATTTGACAGTAGCTGTCACATAAAGTTCTTTAGTAGAACTCATGACTGTAATTTTGCATGCAGTCTGATCGTCTCCATAAGGTCTTTGAATATGTGAATGAAGTGCATTTTCTATGTGGTGTTCTTGGGATGGATTTTGGCCAGACTGTTAGCGATGTGCATCCAAGCTTGCATAAAGCAAACCATGAACAATCTACAAACATAAGCAATAGCACTCTGGAAGGTCTAGAACAGGCCATCATCAAGTTGAAGTTAGAAAGAAAAACCCGAATCCAGAAGGTAAAGTTGAATTATTGATAACGCATGTGCTTTGCTATTGGTGTTCCTTTCCCATGTTTAAGTAAAACCCTGCCTGGAATCCAGCTGAAAGATATTGTGGCATCATTATTTGAACTTTGGAATCTGATGGACTCTCCAAAAGAAGAGAAAAATAGCTTCTCAAAAATTACTTCTATTCTGGGATCATCGGATTCTGAAATCACTGAACCCGGTGTTCTTTCAATTGAGATAATTCAACAGGTTTGAATTCACTCCAAATTTTTTTTTGTTTTTTAATGATTGCAAAGTATATCCGTGGATTTACTTGTCTTTCTGACAGGCATCATCAGAAGTGGAGAGACTTACTAAATTGAAAGCCAGCAGAATGAAAGAACTTGTCATGAAAAGGAGATCAGAATTGGAGGAGCTATGCAGAATGACTCATATTGAACCTGATACAAGCACTTCTGCTGAGAAGTCAAACGCATTAATAGATTCTGGTATAGATATTATTGTTTTCCAATTTTGTGTTTCTTTGTCTGTTTTTCTGGTTTATACTAAATTTCCTTAGCAAGAAATTGTTGAATAATAAACTTTGCCATTATTGTTAAGGTTTAGTGGATCCGTCTGAATTATTGGCAAACATTGAAGCCCAGATAGTGAAAGCTAAAGAGGAGGCCATGAGCCGAAAAGAAGTCATGGATAGAATTGATCGGTGGCTTTCAGCTTGTGAGGAGGAAAATTGGCTAGAAGAGTATAATCAAGTAAGCTGGAAACTATCTGCTCCATTGCCTGTTAGCATATGATTATGGGAGTGGGAGCATGAGGAGTTTTCTTTTTCCTTCCATCACTCTTTATCTCTATCCCTCTCTAGGTTTATTCTGCATGTTGCATGGCTTTGGATTTAATGTTAACGATGCAAGTTATTAAGAATAGGGAAACTTCATTTTTAAGTTCTCATTGTTCCATAATTGAGCTTAGTAAGAAGTTAA
Source organism: Omphalea diandra (assembly GCA_949677035.1). NCBI lineage: Eukaryota > Viridiplantae > Streptophyta > Magnoliopsida > Malpighiales > Euphorbiaceae > Omphalea > Omphalea diandra. The sequence goes on along the minus strand of CATIWR010125793.1, from coordinate 50,504 downwards.
CCTTGGTGCAAATAATGGTCCATAATTATGTAATTTACAAGAAACTTCCTGGCGGTTATTCTTCGAGCACCTAGTTTATCATCCTTAAAGATATTCTTCTTGCCTATCAGGACAGCAACCGGTACAATGCTGGTAGAGGTGCACACATTAACCTTAAACGAGCAGAACGGGCTCGAGTTACAATTAGCAAAATTTCTGGTATTATTTTCTTCATGATGTTATTCTTTGTTGATTGTTAAGTATACACTACCTTTCAGAGCTAACAATGTATTTGTTCCAGCAATGGTAGACAATCTGATAAACAAAACTCTTGCTTGGGAAGAAGAGAAAAAAATGTTGTTTCTCTATGATGGGGTGAGCTGTTTATTTGTGGTGCAGGGTGTTTAGCATACATTTTCTATGACGTTTCTCATGAATTTGTAATCTTGATATCCTTATGCAGGTAAGATTAGTATCAATATTGAAAGATTACATGCTGGCCAGACAACAGAGAGAAGAGGAGAAAAAGAGATACAGGGTAAATAAGAAGAGATTAAGTTATGCTGTTGTATTTTTGGCCCTTTGGAATTTCTTGGTGTTTTACACGCTAGATGATCTTGTAATATATGAAAAAAAAAAAAAAAAAAAAAGCATAATAACTGGTTTTGCTTTATTAATTTATAAGTGTATTTGGTTTTCTGTTATGGGGAAACTTGTACAATGTACCCAATAAAACATTTTCCTACTGAATTCTTTTATGTCCAAATGGACCAATGTGAATTTGCTACATCTTACAGTTAATTATCTGATTTATAGGACCAGAAGAAACTCCAAGATCTACTACTAACAGAGAAGGAAGCTATGTATGGTTCTAAACCCAGTCCGCGAAAAGCTAACAGCTTTAGGAAACCAAATGGTTATCGTGCAAATGGAAATGGATCAATGACTCCCACACCTCGTCGGAACTCAGTTGGTGGTGCAACTCCTGAGCTCCTCACACCTCGATCTTATTCTGGACGTCAAAATGGATACTTTAAGGAAATGAGAAGGTTGTCTACTGCACCACTGAATTTTGTGGCCATATCAAAAGAAGATACGATGTCATTTGCATCTGTTTGCGACTCCGAGCCAGGTTCGCCTCCAAATTAGTTTAAGAAACTGTTAGTGGTACGTCTTGCATGATTTTAACCTTGACCCTTTTGCTCTTTATTCGTTTTGTTTCTGATTCTATCATCCTTTGCTGGAGCAATAAAATAGCGTAGATAATTCTTTTTAAAAGAACACTTGCATATCCTTTAAGAAATATGAAGACTGGCACAGACTCGAACAAACACACACATTCAAACGTTTGTGCTTCAAATGTTGTGGAGCAAAAGGGAAATTTTATTTATGTTTATGTTTATGTTCATGTTATTGCGTTGTTTAACAAAAAAATCCTTGCAGAAGTTGCACTTTATTACCATCTATGATTACACTCAACCTGATGATGTTTATGTGCTGGATCAGGGGAAATACAAGTTCAGTGACTCAACACTTCAATTCAAAGCAGTGGAACCTTGTGAATATCAAACAGATGTACAACCAGTGTATGATTGTGATTAGGAGTAAATGGAGAGTGGTTACTGACATTTGTGAACATGCAGTCGGAGGCAATTGGCTTTGAAGAATATCGGCTTCTGAAAGCGGGGTAAGGGGGTGCTCAAGATAGTGGTAGATAATAGTTTGGAAGTATTTAACCTCAAAAGTATTGTTTCACAGCATACGGGAAACCAATATGATAGTTTTATAGTAATACACTGACCTTCTGTCTTTTGCGGATTTTGCTTGTGGTTTGCGTATCTGTGTATATAATGTAATCCAGTTTGGTGGACTATCAGTTGTTCTAGGAAGCTTGGTAAATTTGGAGATGCATATTGTAGGATATTTGTGATGATGCTTGAGAAGAAATAAATGCTTGCCATCTGTGAAGCTTGTTCAGTTTCTTTTTTTTTTTTTATAGCCATTTAATGTACAGGTGACAATATATATATCGGCTAGATGTCTGACAAATCTATTTTTATTTGGAGGGACGCATGCGGGACATTTCAGCTGTAGATAGCAAGTGCAACATATGCTCAAGATCAATATATAATCTCACAAGAGCACGTGAAACTTCAGAAAGACTTGCCTTTTGGTCGATTTTATTGGTGCCTAATTATGAATACCAATTCAACTAGTTTCTATCTTATACCTGCAAATTGTCATTTTTGAAATCGAACATATATAAACTAGAAGCAAAAGCAAGGAGCCTAGTTACTAAGGTAGAGAAGGTAAGATTATGATTTCACGTTCGCAAACGGAGAAAAATATATGAGGAACTTCCTGATGATTTGGGATCTGAAGGCGTCTTGTATGCTGCCAAACTGCGCAAATATCACATGATACCATCCTTTCACCGTCATCATCTTTAGTTCCAAAAGGGCAATCCACAACTCGGTTGGTAATACGACCTTCATATATCAACTCATTGATCATTCCTCTACCTTGGTTGCTCCCTTCCAATGCCATTTTCTGCCCCACTTTGACGAGTTCGAAAACTAGATCACTTCCCTTGGCTTTCAAATCCAGTATCGACTCGACCACAAAGCCTCTCAATCCCCAGTACAGTTCCCTGAAATTCCTTTCCACTTCTTGCATAACATGGTGGCATTGCCTTGTTTGTCCCCTCATTAGTTGATTCACTCTTTCTTAAAACAACAGTGCAGTAGAGTTTCAGTTTCCCTTCTAGCCCTGAATCAACTCGACAAGGCAGTTCATTATAATAGTCTTTTGCTAGGAATTTTGTGTCAGTAATTATCCTTGCTGCTGCTTGTATTCCTGTAAGAATTCCCATATTATGCTTCTGCTTTTGGTCTTTAAGAATGTACTTGTAAAAGTAGTACATATCCTTCATTACTTGAGACCTTGTTATATCTTATATCGAGCCTTATCTTCGGAATTGTTAGTGCTCAAACTAGCTTGTGGAGGAAATACATTTGACACATCTTCCAAGCAGTATTGAAAAACCTTTGTCACTGGATTCAAGCTCCGGCGAACCAAATAGTTGCCCACTATATGGTTTCCAAGAGACTTGAGCATGAAGTCTAGTAATCATGTGTCATCAATATACGCACGAGCAGCGTCCCTGACTTCTTGCCTTGAAATCCACCTGAACTCAGCCCTTCTCAAGGCTTCAACAATCACTCAAGTCGCCATTTCAATTTGCTTAGGAGACCATCTGCAGGTAAGTTCAACAACTATTCCTGTGGCATAAGGATCGTTACAATTATCTTCGGGAAGGTGAGTTTTAAGCTCTAACATGAAGCGAAAAAAGTCACCAAGGAATAGTCTGATAAAATTTGGTATCTAGAGACAATGATTGGAAGATCATGATAAGAATTTCCTAGATATTGGACTAATATACATGAGGGCACAGCCTGGATCCTTCCTATGGCTTTCTGGTAGATTTGTTGAGTGATACCATAGCTTCCTCGCTTGAATTTGTAACCCCATTGACCAAACCACGGCTCTGCATATGCAACGCCATGGAGTAGCCTCAGCTCCATACTTCTCTTATGAGAAATGTCATTCAAACTTGCTTTCCTGCAAAATCAGCATTAATGCAGCATAAAATATGTTATCCTATATTACAAGATTAATAGTGTGTGGTAGCAAGTAGGGAGATATATATAACCTTGCTCGTAATCCAGTGCACAAACGATCCCAGAATTCCATGATCTGCCGTTCTGCCAAGTCGGAACCAGCTTCCATTCCATTAACACAAAGCAAATGCCCGATCCCATTGGAATGAAAGGCATCATGCATGATATGACCCTGTCATTCCACTATATTGAACCTACCCTTCATCGAAATTGCCCCATCAAAGTCGCCTTCATAATTGAGGAAAGCAATGACTGTGTCCTTGGATGGCAGCACGAAGTGATATTTCTTGTTGCAAATCAAATGGCGACCCCAGCCTGAGCAATAAATGAATTACCGAAGCCATGAGAGAATAAGAAAAGTAGACTAACCCTTTAACATATTTAAATGTTGTTTTCTCTATAAAAAATCACATTGTTCCACCCAAATATGAATTAAATATTACTAACATTGTGCGTTACGAATGGATGCTATCCATTTCATTGACATAAATGTTCGTGCAAGATATATCGATGGGTATGTGATTTAATGATATTAAAGTCATCTTCAGAATTATGAGATCTTGTATAAATTTTGACAAGGTCTAAGCTATCACTAAAATTAATAATGCAGTGACACCAAGGAAATTGGAATAAAGACTTCACCAACATATAGGCAATGCTTGCAGTGGTGGTCAAGAGATGCCTCAATAGGTTCTTCAATGACAAACAACAAGATATGGAAAGGAGGATGGCAGCTGACTTCTAGCTGAAAAGACCAACTTGGAGTTCCACTGCAGATATTGCTCTCAGAATACCCAAATTCAAGAAGTGCTTCAACATTATGTCTAAGTGATCCATCAAACTCCACTGGGTACACATTTTTACCAAAAGTCTTGAACCTAAACACCTTCTCTCCTCTCTTCCTCTTCTTGCAACTGCTGCTGATCAGGTCCAAATAAGACATAATGACATGAAGAAGAAGAGATTAATCAGTAGAATTTCAAGAGGTGACAACATAGGATAGCCTTACCTATTGTACTATATAACATTGCTCGGCCAGTTCACACACTTAGTGCCTATAAAAAAAATTGGAGAGGACACAAAAGAGGCTATAAGCTTATTCAAATTGAAGCTAACGAATTCTCACTATGTGGATGATTTTCTTTAAAATATTCTCCCATACAAATCCATCGCCATTAGTGTATGGTGGGAAAGTGATTTTCTAGTAAACCAATTGGACCACACTTTTGTGGTGTTGCTTTGTGAGCATTAGGATAGGTTTTATATTCCGGCAAATTCTATGGTCTGCTGTAAAAAAAACGATTTATCTTTGTTGTTAGCTTCAAGGGGGCAGACTTAAACGCAACTACTCAATGACAAATGCTTTTATCTACTAAAAAGGCTCCATCCCCATGAAAAAGTCTCCTCAATATTTTTCCATGGCCGTCAAAAGAATGACGAACAAGGATTACTGCATTAGGAAATTAAAATGAAGTTCAAGGAGTTCAGGTTTTCAACAATCACCATCCTTCACTAATAATGCTACTATAGCTACCACCACCATTAGAAGAAAAAAAAAGTCATTCCAGTTTATTCATAAATTTAGTAATTCACAGTTTTATTTTTCAATTTAATAAATTTAATCATAATTTCAACTCCGATAGATGGAGATAATCAAACTCGAGACCCTCACTTCTTATAGGCTACACTTCACTATTGGACTATATTGTATATGCTCAACCCTTTATTTTTTGAAGTACTAAAATTATTCATTTCAATCTATTATAAAATTATTCAATTCAGTCCATTATTCTTACTTATTAATAAATATTGATATAGGAAGAAAATAGTATGTCAATAATATTTTGACACGTGAATGATAGATTTTTTATGGGATCATCTGAGTAAGCAAGAAAGACAAGTCAAACTAGCATGAAGTTGGAAGCTCAAAACAAAGCATCTTACAATCATCAGTATTTTTTAAAAAAAGTGGATCGACAAAGCATCTTACAATCATCAGTATTTTTTAAAAAAAGTGGATCGGGTTAACTAAATGAACTATAAAATGAAAAATAAATCAGTAGTCTAGTTTGGTTAGAGTTAAAAAAATTAATTAATTAAAAGATCATCTAAAATTAAAAAAATAGTGAACTGATTTAACAAAAAATTACACTATTTTATGAAAATTCAAAATTTTTAAAAAATTATACTCTTTTTCTTAAAGTTTAAATGTTACAAATATATTTATATTATTTTATCATATCATAATTTTTTATTTTTAAAACATTTTTATAAATTTTACTTAATTTTTTAAAATAATATCTTATTCAACCAAATCAATTAAAGTATCAAATTGAAAATTGATCAATAACTTATTTAAGAGTATTTGGTATAACTGATACATATAGTAGATAGAAGTTTTTCATTAAACAGTCAAAAATTAGATGTTTGGTGAATTATGTAAAACAGTAACTGATAGTGGATACAACTCCAATTAGCTACAGTTTTTATCAACTCCTATTTGAAATTTTTTTTCTGAACCTCTATTATTTTAGTCCAAAAAAGTCAAAATTATCCTTATTATATTATTATTCTTAAAAGTTTTATTATTCACCTAACAACTACAAATTATAATATTCTAATTATTTATATAAAAAATAATTTATTTTAAATTATTATATATAATTTTTATAAAAAATTATTTAGGATATTCTAATTACTAAAAATACATTGACTTATATTGATTAACATTAACAATAAGTAATTATTAAGATTTCAAAAATATAAGTTAATAATTATAGCATTCTAGGATTTGAAATTATACTTTACGAACATATGTGAAAATATATTATTTATTATATTTTAATTTATTTTTATTTAATATATAAAAATATTAACAATATACTTTTATTAGTCATTTTATGAATTAGCAATAATAATTAGACATAATTTATCAAATATTTAATATTAAACCGTTATCGATTGTACCTATCAGTTGTCTCGAATAGACTCTTAGAAATGTTTGATATAACTAATAGATGTAGCTGATAAATGTTTCTCATCCAAAAACTAAAAAATCATATTTGGTGAATTATATAAAACAACAGCTAATAGTAAATATAACTTTAATCAGCTAAACTTTTTATCAACTTAGATTTAAAAAATTTTCTAAAACTTTGTAATTATAATTAAAGAAAAGTCAAAATTATTTTTACCCCATTATTGTTCTTAAAGTTCTATTATTCATCTAGCAATGGTGAATCATAATATTTTAATTATTTATATAAAAATAACTTATTTTGAATTATTATATATAAATTTTATAAAAAAATTATATATGGTATTAGTGTATTTTAATTAGTAAAAATATATTAACATATATATTGATTAACATTAATAAAAATAATTATTAAAATTTTATAAATACAAATTAATAATTATAGTATTCTAAGTTTTAAAATTATATTTTATGAGTATATGTAAAAATATATTGTTTAATTATATTTTTATTTTTATTTACTTAATTCAATACATAAAATATTAACAATAATTCTCTTATGAGTCATTTATAAATTAACAATAACTACTAAATATAATTTATTAAATATTTAATATCAAATCATTATCAATTAACAATTACATCCATTAGCCACATACTCTTAATAATGAGTCTAGATTTAAAATAATTTGGTAATGGCCAACCTCATTCAGCAAAGATTAGAACAAGGTGAGTGCAGTAGTGTAATGATATATATATAATTTTATTTTTAATTATAAAATACTTAATATTATTATTTGATTGATTATTAAAAATTATTTTATTTAAGTTTAATAAATTTTCTCTTAAAAATATATTATAGAAGATTGAAAGTAAAAATTAATAGATTATTTTGTGTTACAACTAATTATGTGCATAATTATAAATTTTAAAAAAATTATTTTATTATTTTGTTTACTTAATAATAACTTTATAAAATAATAATTAAATTTTAATCATTATTTGTATATGAATTTTAATTAATTAATAAAAATAAATATTAAATTTATTTTAAATTTTATTATTATAATCATAATCCAACTGACACTGAAGCGCAAAAACACTACCTTGATCACGTGGGCCACTGCCCTTCAGGTACCAAAGTCCCATAGAATGAAAGAGTAATGTACACAGGGGCATTGCCTTTTTGACATCATCAATATTTAGATAAAAAACTTGATGAAGACATAAAAGCTAATAGCAAGTTAACTTTTGCCTTAATTCCAAGAGTGTGATGCGTAAGGGATCTTAGTATTTTAGGTTCGATATGTGAAAACTGCAAGTGAGTGCCTTTTATGAAATTATTATTATTATTATTATAAGAATAATTTTGGTGCTTGATATGAGTTGTATATTATTGGCTCCTTTGGATGCATCCTAACCATACGCCACGATAAAAAAAAGTAATAGACATTTTTTAAAAATTCATGAAAGACTTAATAAGCAAAACTCTTAGCTAATAAGTATTATTAATTAGGAAAAAGTACAAAATTTTATCATGTGGTTTTCAACACCCTATGATTGAGTATACATATATGCATTATCATAATGAAATGTTAATGATGACGGTATATGTGTACATGTTTGCATGGGTGGGATAGAAACCTCTACACACCTATCAACAAATCTATGCCTACGATGCCTATTCATGCACTGAGTAGCTGTTGTAGCTGTTTCTCCCTCTTTAGGGTGAGGAATGAGATTTGACACTGGATCTGATAGTGTCATACTAAAATGGCGTAAATCCTCATGCATAATAGAAAACATACTATCGACATCCTAATGGAGTGAATCAATATTATGTTGTGTTGGTCTTCTATCACTATGTTGTGTAATCTCAAAACCATTAGCCTACAAAAAATGTGAAAATAGAGAAATTAGATAAAAAAAAGTAAATATTATATTTATTTAAAAACAAATTAGATTAGACACTAACCACAAATCTAATTAAAGCACATCGGGATGTGATCCACCGTCTGGTGACACGACGATACTACTCTATATATTGTGAATAAAAATGGAGTGGTGCAACCAAAGGCGTGTCAATTACGACACGATTATGTCGATCATTCCATAATACTATCTATTGCACATTATGTGTTACTTAATTCCTCACAGTAGGATGTAACTCAATCAAGTGTAAGTCATCTGTTTGCAATGGGGAATGAGGAATAAGTTGTTGCAATCCAAACTGGTGCTACACTCGATCAGGGTGAAGCCATTCAACAATATGAAAACAAATTAGTGGTACAATTGCCCTCCAAATTGCACTCCCATGTAAATAGTAATATATATATATATATATATCAAACAATGCAATGATGATATTTTATGCATTTATGATTGATTTAGGTGTACCTTCTCAGAGTGTTGATTATCAAGGGCAAATTGAATGTTTTTTAGTATATGTGTTACTACATTAGTCACAACACACATTATACTCCACCTATACAAAATAAAGCATGTTAAAACAACATTATTGGCATAATAAAATTTAATAATTTATATAACTAACTACTGTCCAAATGGTGCACTATCAACTTGTGCCAAAACCATACTGCAAGGTAGTAGAAATACATAATAATCAATGTCATACTCATATTTGCAACAAAAATAGTGGTCCACTAAGTTGTTAGACCTGTAGATCGGTCGCATGACAAAACTCCTTGCATAATCACGCTAAACATGCATCACTTCAATTATATTGCCTTGCATGGTGAATGTCCTGTAAAAGTGGAAGGAATATGCAACTGACATGACCTGTTGATTTATTTGGAAAAATGACACCACCAATGAGGAGTATAATAAGTGCTCGTGCATGACACTATAACATTGTCTCATTTGCATCCTTAGGTATATCAGAAAATTACTCAGCAAATTAGCTCAATTTCAGTTTAGAAACCCTGATGGCAAAAGCAGGTGGGCAAATGCCTAAAAGAGTCTGGCAAACATCACTTCAATCTCTACCCACAATGTCTGATACAACCTTACCATCAATAGGTAAACCAGTGATGATTGCAACATCTTATAAGGTGATGGTACATTCGCCTTCTAGCAGGTGAAAAGTATGGGTCTCTAGGCATTATCTTTCTACTAATGCAGAAAGATGTCAATCTAATTGAAAGAACTTAAGTCGTGTAATACCATAAAATCCTATATGTCATATGGCTCCAATCAATGATCCAAATGTAAACTATGCAAAATGGTGTTCGACCGATGACATTTAAGCACATGATCTTGAATGTGCATTATAACTATATCAATTAATGTAAGAACCAATAAAACATCAATTATAATATTTATTTTTATATAAAACTAATGAAGTTATATTATTGCATGTATATAAATTAAGTACTTGATTGAACCAAATGACTTGTGATCGATGTTTATTTTGCAGCGTCAATAAAAAAGTATCAATAGGTCCAGATTGCATAAAATCTCAACCCTGATAATTATCATCCATCTATAAAGGGACCTATAAAATAAATTAGCATATGAATAATCACATCATGCATGTAAAAAATAATATGCTTGAAAAAATTAAAATTATTATATAAATAGTAACAACAGACATGAATAGTCACTTTTATTCTACAAAATATTAAATAAACTTTATAGCATCTGAAGTGTATAATCACATCATATATGTGCAATCACTTTTACTTCAGAAAAATATTAAATAAATAATTATTTAGACACAGGTATAATATTGTTAAAAATATTTTATCCTATTGAACTTTACATAAAAATTGTGAGATTACGTAATGTGTTTATAAGGATAATAATAAAACATTTTGATGAAATCATTAATTTAATATACAAACTTATACTCCTCGCCTTTCATTGGTACATGTTTTTTTAATCGTGTCCAATATTACCACATCTACTACATTAAGTTTTTTATATATGCTCTCTCCAATCTATTTCATTTCGTTTGTGTGAAGATTTTGGACATCCCTTAGGCTGCAATAATTCAGGATTTGTGACTAAATTTTGGGAAAGGGCAATTAGCCAATATTCTTGATCACCAAGGGGAATGAAATCATGTTCATATCATTTTAATGTCATCTCTAACATAAAACATTGTACTATGTATGAATGGTAATCGAAACCAATATGCTTGCAACTTGTTATGACATGAGAGCATGAAATTATTGCTTCTTGAAACTTCTCGCAAGTGCATGACGTATCGGTTAGATAAAAAACTTGTTTATTTTGCCCCTTCCATTTGTTATGATCATATCCTATTATTATTTCAAATAGCTTTCAGTCTCTGTTAAACTTTATGATATGGTGACGATCTGTCTTCAATTCTCAAGCCCTTAATAAATCTCTGATTTGAAAACAATATGTGTAGTCATGTGTTATATCTCGCCTTATTGCAATCTGATTGTTATAAAAAAAAATTTAACCAATCTATAAAAAGTGTGTTACACTAAAGCAGAGATAGACATGCCATGAATCCCTTTTAAATAACTATTGAAAGACTCAGCAATATTAGTTGTCATTGAACCATATCATCTACCATCTTCATATGCATGTGTCCACTTCTCTATTGGTAGTCTTTTTGCCCAATTATAACTTTTCCACATGAATTTTCTTCATTAATGCCTTTGTTTTTCAAAACTTTCTTTTTTTATTCTATGAACTTGTATATTAATATGTAATTATGTAAATAATTATAATTATATGTTACTTACTAAAAGATAACTAAAGTATGTAAATTATTTTATAATTTTTTAGGAGTTCATCTGCTTTAAATAGGTCATTTTTAAGCTTGGAATTCTTGAACTTTGTTGTTGTAGTTGCTAACATATCACAAGCAATACTAATGATGTGCCCATGGAGGTTGCCACCTTTGGCCTTTCATTATTTCTATAATACCCAAATGATGATCAAAGATGACACATAAATCTGTTCTTGATGTTACAAATCTTCGAATTAGAGACATAAACCATTTCCAATTTGTTATATTTTCACAATCAACTATAGCAAATGCAAGAGGAAAAATCTTATTGCATCCATATAATGTAGAAGCAATCAATATCATGCTTTTGTATTTGTCATATAAAATGTTCCATCAATGTAGACGATGGGCTGACAATATTTAAAGTCATGAACATAAAGTTTGAACGTCCAAAATAGCCTTCGAAATTGCACATGATGCAGGTCAACTCTATGCCCGTTATCAAAATATGGTCATCATTTTCAAGCACATATTTAGATCCAGGATTAAAAGTCTTAATTAAAGCCATTAACTTTGGCAATCGGGGGTAAGAGTCATCCCAATCCCTATATAATCTGGAAATAACTTTTTGTTTGGCTCTCGAAACTTTAAAGTATGATGACTCATAATTATATTGTTTCTTCATATTCATCCTTAGTGTTGCAATTTTAATTATTGGATCTAAAACAATTATATGTTCAATGTAATGGTTTATTAAAGTGGAATCCAATTGTCGGTGGTCTTCATCAAGTATGAACATGTGACTCATCATATTTGGTAATTTTCCAAAATTCAGAGTTCTTCTTATATAATGCCCGAAGCCTCTAATTATAACATTCATAATAATTAACATAAACTAGTGTAAATGTGTTCTGTTTAGACTCCAAAGAACAATACTGTTGATGTTGTGTAAAAAATATTCTTTCACAATAAATTGAACTGCTTCTTTGTAAGTAACAACATTCCTTTTTTGAACTCTTTTGGTGGATCCCATAATGTAGATGGTATTTGATGTGTAAATAGATCAACATAAACATCCCCAATATTAATTTGTGAATAATGACTAAGTGGATTGATTGAAGGTTGAAGCGGATTTAAAGGACCTTCATAATGATACATATGAAGCTCCTCATAAGTCTCATGATAAGAATCATCCTCTTCACCATCATTTCAAAGCCATCATCTCATTCTTGATCAACATATCCCTTATACTCATCTATATTTATTTACACATCATCTTCACTATCGTTGCAAGTATTATCATTGTCATCATCATCAATATTTTCACCATATACTGCATCAACATCATCATTATTTTGACCCTCTTTAACATTGATTTTATCATCATCATCATTCATATCAACATTATTTTGCTCTTCATTATCACCATCATTCATCCCCACAATTTGTCACTATCGTCTATATTGTCATGTAGAACAATATCCACATATAGCTCAATACATGAGTGTTGACGAACTAACTCGAGATCATTAAATATCATCATCTCATATCTTGAAAGCCCTGAATTTTCAACAGTTGGTTTGACTCATGAAAGGATGTCGATATGTGATTTCATTATCACGTAATTTCATTGCAATTTTCATGCATTGCACCAAATTAACAAATGTATATACCACCATTGTAATCAATAAATAATGTATTCATCCCAATAAATAATCATAAAAAACTGATTTTCTATTTTTAGTACCTAATTTGAAAAATCAATCATTACAAAATATCAAAAATTAATGTCGCAAATTCTATTTTTTAGACTATCATTATTATATCTATTTGAAACTTAATGAAATAACAATTTTAGAAAAACTACATTTAGAAAGAAATAAGAGTTGTTTTTTTAGTTTTAATTTAATTAACATAATTATTTTTTTTTCTAAATTTTATCAAAATATAAATAATTAATTTCTCATATTATTTAGAGATTATAATAATTTACATTAATCATATTTAATTTTAAAAATGATATTTACCTTAATTTTTTATTAATTAATTATGATATAAATGAGTTATATATTGTTTATTTCAAAATTAAACTCATATTTTATTTAAATATAATTATGAAATTTTAGCTTTATGATTTTATTGAGTTGTTTATGCCAATATTACTTTTCATTTTGAATGGGTTATAAAACTATTAATTAAACTGATTTTTATAACTTAAAATCATTCATCTAAGAGAAATTTTTTCCGTTTTAGTTTATACTTGAACTTCAAAGAAATCAATAATTTAATCATTCTTAAGTACAAAATTTTTAAAAAACCATCCAAAATTCTATTACATGTCTATTAATATTATTATTAGTAAAAACAAGTAAAAAGAAAGATTCATCGATTCAAATAAATCATTCAAAAATAAAAGTGAAGAAGTTTTAGGTTCACAATTTTATTTGTGCTTTATAACTAAGTTGTAATAGATTGACAAATATTAAAACAATTTACTGATGGGCCCAAAAAAATTAACAATTAAATATTTATTAAATCACAATTAATTAAATATTGTCTAGTTTATGAAAAAAACTTAAATATAGTTTCTTAATATTATGTTAATATTGGCTATTATTTAAAATGTTTACTTTACAATTAATAATTACATATATATTTCATCTACTTTCAGTAAAAAGTAATTGTTAAATCCATAAATATTAAATTCATAAATTTATCTAATTTACCATAAAAACATATTTGTTACACCAAAAAAATAAAATATGAACAAAATTTTTTCGTTTTACTTTCACATTTAGATTTTAATTTACTTTATAGACTTTAGAATGATATTTTAAAAATATTATGACATCTCATTTCTTACAATCTCATTATGTAAATTAATTTATTTGCATATAAAATATAAGATTATTATACATATAACTAATCATAAAATATTTTCATATTTCAATTATATTTTTTTGTTAAATATTAAAATATTATTTTTTAAAATGTCATATTATTTTTCATTTTTTTTGTATAGCCTGATATGCTACAAGATTATTTGGATTATTTTTATGAATATATAAATAGTGAGAAGTATATAATTTTACATGAGATATATTTTTCATTTTTTTAGTATATCCAAATATGCTATAAGATTATTTGGATTATTTTTATGTATATATAAATACTCATAACTATATAATTTGACATGAGAATTACAAAAAATTACCCACTATGGACCTATGAAAAAAAAGTATAATATCTAGTTGCCCAGTAAATGAAACTCATGACTTACAAATTCAAATGGTACTACGGCCTAACAATAGAATAGCATGCAAACAATAAAATTCATGTCCACTTAGAATTAAATTATGTAAATAATGATGATTCTTGAATGAAAAAAACACAAATAATGGTACTCTTATAAATTTTTGTTTACAATTTTTAATCAATTTCAAACTTACAAATTGTCTAATATCAATAATACATTAAATGAAAATATCATCCATATTAATAGCAATAACTACACACATGTTTTTATAAAAAAAATTATGTAAGAGTTATTTTTCATTTTTACGAGCCTTAACTATTATAATTTTTCTTGAACCTAAAACATTTTAATATTGCAACATCATATCAAAATATATTCGAGTCCAAAAACTAACCTTATATGTTTTTTCACAACAAAATAACTTCAATTTAACTCTATAATATATCTTTTAATTTTTACATACCATACAAAAAATATAATTACTATCACATATTTTATTATCTAGTATCAAAGAAGAAAATAAAATAAATATAGAACATTTTTTTAACTATTAGAATATCATAAGAATTATTTATTTTCTTCTGCATTGTTAACTAAAAAATATTAAAAACTTGATACAAATAGAAATTGAGAATAACTAATAATATCTTAAAGACAATAGGTAGAGGGAATTTGAAACAGAGAGTGAAACGAGAGATGAATTTTTTATGAAAGCCAAAAACGTTAGAGTGAGGCACCAATTTTGTGAGACAACAAATAGATAATAGAGAGAATTTGACAGCTGAAACTTATTTGAGAGAGGAAGAGAAATTGAGAGCAGTCGAGACCCCCTCATCGTCTAGATGAGAGGTCTAAATATTGATATTCATCTACCACTTAAACTGGCGAAAGACTTGTGGGAATGATGAATTTTTACTGTAAGCAAATATTCGCATATTGAATCTCTATTTGCAGCAAAGATTCACTATTTGTCTACTAGTTTAACTGACGGATGAACAATCTCTGCTACATTAGTTAAACGGATGGCCGACATTGCTTACTCATTTCCACTAAATAATTTTTGATCTGCTCCGTTTTTATAAATATTTTTTTATCCAACCTGTTTCTCTATTTTTTTTTTTTTTAACACTCATTTACAAGTTAGCCCGGTTGGTATTATACCAGAGACGGGCAAATATTCAGTCAAGTCAGGATATTGGGTTGCTACGGCATACAATCAAGTCGTTCAAGCGTCAGGTAGCAATCATAACAAGATGTGGGCCGGTTTATGGAAGCTTAATATTCCTGAAAGGCCGAAAATTTTTCATGTGGCGTCTATGTTCTGGTTTTGTTTCTTCTGAGAACAATTTAGCACTTAAGCATGTTGATGTTGATCCATTTTGCCCGTTATGCGAAGAAACCTTCAAATCTGAGCTGCATGTGTTTAAACTTTGCCCTTGGGCTAAGCAATGCTGGTCAATTTCATCTTTCGGTGGTGGAGTTTCTGATTTGCCTAGTGCAACGTTGGGGATTGGGTACATCAAGTTTTTGCAGATCTGGAGTTGGAGCAATGTGAGAATTTTATAGCTTGCTTGGATGGAATTTGGTGGGCTCGTAAACAGAAGGTCTGGGAAAACACCAGCGTTCCTCCCCAATCTTCTGTCTTTTGAGCTATGAAAGGGCCGGCTGAATTTCTAGCAGTTCAAGCAACTCGGCAAAAGTTTATTCTCTTCGGAAAGAGTAATTCGAGGTGCTTCGTGCTGGATGCGTCCAGCTAGAAATGAGTTGAAGCGTAATGTTGATGAGGCTTGTGATATCACAATGAACAAAGGAACAGTCGAGGCTGTTATTAGAGACCATACTGGTGGTACTGTAGCAGCTATAGCTGCTCCTTTTTCTTGCAATGCGAAACTAGAATTGTATGAGGCCGTTGCTCTACTTGAGGCTCTTGTATGGCTGCAGGATTCGGCTTGGTTTTGTAGCGAAGTTGAAACTGATTGTTTGCCACTTGTTCAAAGGATGGGGGGTGGTTGTTGTGATGATAATCAGCTGGGCATTCTGGTTACAAATATTAGGAGTTTTTTGACAATGGGAATGCGAGTTAGTCATGTTAAAGAGGGATGTAAATATGGTTGCTCACTGTATTGCCCAATGGGCTAAGGGGTGTAATGGGCGAGTCATTTGGGATGGCAGAGCTCCTGTTTGTGCTCATCAAGCTACTCTTATGGATGTACTGAGATCAAGCTCTGTTTAATGAATGTCTTTCCACTTTTTCAAAAAAAAAAAAAAAAAAAAGCCTATATATCATTTAGAATTTGTTATCCTTTGAAATCAATATATTCAGCTTGCATAACTAATATATGTTGCTCTATATCTAACCTTAGATTGATGACCCTTTACGACATATATATCTAATCTTTATTTCCATTCCTTGTGATTAACTATACAAATCTTATATTTTATTAATCTCAGATTGATTCTATTATTGACTATTTTAGGAGTTTTTGATTGGTGAAATAATTTTAAAACTATCTTGTATGCAACTAGAGATATGGTTTTGAAATTCAAACTATCAGGATATTATTACGCGAGCTTTTCAATAATATTTGAAGAAAGTTTAGTGGTCCAAAAGGACTTAAAAAATTCTATTGGAAAAATTAAAACTACTCTTAGTGGAATAGAAATTCTAATGTTACTCTTAACTAATTAACTAACTAACTTCGTTTGTGATTTTTTTTTACAATGTAAATGAGAGTAAATGAAGTTAAAAGTTTACGTTCATTTACTTCTAAATACTTATTTTTCTTAATCCCCCAAATTAGGAGTTAAAATATGAAATTAAAAGATTTTAAATAGTTTGCATCTATTAATCGTCTTTTTAAAAAAAACTCTTAAACAAAATAAAGTTAATTAACTTTATTTACATTTTATTATATACCTTTCATTATTTTCTTTAACCTTCTTTTACACTTAAAAAAAAAAACTCCCATGTAATATCTTTGCTTCCTCATCTATCAACTAAAACAGTATGGAGGTATTGTTTATACATGAAAAATAAAATTCATAACTAAAGTGGATTGTTTTCCTGTTTAGTTAGATTAGGTTTATGTTACTCTATTTGCACTAGGATTCCTAATAGGATTAGAATTTTATAATATTATTTTAGGTTGATATTGTGTTTGATTCAATTTTAATTTAAAATTCATTTCATTTATGAATGAATTTCTTATAAAATTTATTTATAAATGAATTTTTTTATATTTGACATACTGTCAAATAAAAATAAAAATTTGTTTTAAATGAAATAAATTTTATTGTTTTAAATGAAATAAATTTTAAGTTTGGTTAAGTTTAAAATATAATAAAATATTTTATTTCACAAAACTATTATTATCTTATTTTTTTTAAAATTCTTTTTACAAACATACAAAACACAAAAAAAAAAGAAAGAAAGAAAGACAAAAAGAAAAAAAAAAGAAAGAAATAGAGTATAGAGAGAAGAAAAAGAAAGAGAAGAGAGAAGGAAAAAAGGAAAGAAAAGTAAAAAAGAAAAAATTATTTTAATTAAGGGCATTTTGTCATAATTAAAAATATTTACAACTTTAGAATTCATTTGTAAATTTTATCAAAATTGATAAAATTTTGTTTAATTATAACCACTTTTAAGGATTTAATAAATAAAATTTTAAATGAATTTAATTTATGCAAAACACATAAAATATAAAATTTCAAATGAATTTTGTAAAAATTATAAAATTCATTTATATAAAATATAACGTAAATATAAATTTGCATAAAGATTTTTATTTTATAATTGGATATTATTTCTACATATCAATATATAATTCTTTCTTAAATTTTTATTTTTTGTATCAGTTGATAGTTGTTAGTTTATATATCATTTAGAATTAACAATTT
Organism: Omphalea diandra; assembly: GCA_949677035.1. NCBI lineage: Eukaryota > Viridiplantae > Streptophyta > Magnoliopsida > Malpighiales > Euphorbiaceae > Omphalea > Omphalea diandra. Next base: position 31,989 of record CATIWR010125793.1, on the reverse strand, counting down.
TTTTTTCGAATTAAAGATCTTTTGAGTTCTATATATCTAGCCTTAAATTAATGACTTTTGAGGCATATATATTTAATCTTAAATTAGTGTTCTTTTACTACTTATATATCTTCCTTTTATTTTGATCTCTTATAGCTAGCTACATTATTAATCTCAGATCAATTTCATAATTGGATATTTCAAGATATTTTAATTAGTGAAAACAATTACTTTGATAATAATAATAATAATAATAAAGACAAGGCTAATAATTATAGTTTTTAGATGGTGTGTTGGTATGATTTATACATGTAGTGAATAAATGTTTTTCATTAAATAGCTAAGAATTAAGTATTTGATAAACCATATCAAATAATAGCTAATAGTAAATATAACTTCAATCAATTGCAATTTTTATTAGCTCATACTTAAATTTTTTTCTAAAATTCTGCTATTTTAACAAAAAAAAAGTCAAAATTATCTTTACTATACTATTGTTCTTATAGTTGTATTATTCAACTAATAACTATGAATTATAATATTTTAATTATTTATATAAAAATAATTTATTTTAAATGATTATATATAAATTTCATAAAAAATTATATATAGGATATATTTCTAATCACTAAAAATATATTCACATAAATTAATTAATATTAATAAGAAATAATTCTTAAGATTTCATAAATATAAATTAATAATTATAATATTCTAAATTTTAAAATTATACTTTACTATAATATATGAAAAATATATTATTTTATTATATTTTAATTTATTTAATTTAATATATAAATATTAATAATATACTTTTATTAATTATTTTATAAATTAATAAGAATTATAAAATATAATTTACTAAACACTTAATATCCAATTACTATCAACAACCGCTGTCAATTAATAGTTTCATCCACCTGCTATCTCAAGTACCCCAAAATTTTTTACCTCTCAATAGAAAAAATGATAATTAAGTTAGTTAATAAACTAGATTAGAAAATAGAACTGCTAAGAACAAATAAGAATTCTAATTATTTTTATTATAGAACAAATATGCTGAATAACTACTACTATCTTTTATTCTAAACTTTTTCTATTAATTTCATAGAGTTACCTATTTCGGTGGTAGTTGTTGGAATTTCTATGTCAGGGGCATGCTCTGTTTTCTACGACAACGAAATTACAAAAGTGCCACGCCTGCCGACTAACCCAAAATTTCCCTTCTGCCTCGGGGGGTGTCAGTCACGGTAGAAGAGATTCCATCCCATTTAGAGTCCCAAGAAAGAAGGCTTTTTTTTTTTTTTAAGAAAGAGAAAATATATACTTGTACAATTTTAATTTTAATTTGCTTTTTTTAATTTTTACTGGAAAAAGGAAAAATCTTTTTTTTTTTTTAAATATATAGAGTGGGAAGAAAATGGATGTACTTACTTTTGGCATCATAATCGGCATAATCGTGGTGTTCCTTTGCTTAGTTTGTTTCATAACCATTGAAGGCACCCGCCGTCGCCGCCACACTTAGTCCTACTCCTCCTCTATCAAACGTTTCTTTCTTTTCTTCTTTTTTATTGTAGTTTCCAACAAATGGCGTTTTTGAAACAGCAGAAACTGATCTTCTTGCTACTGCTTTTACTATTCTGTGCGGATCTGTGCTTCACTCTGTCCTCGGTGCACGCTCATTCCCATGGACACCACTGTGATCACGGACACCATCGTCATCATCATCATGAGCATGAAAGTCATGTGACTCAGTCGAAGCTGCCGGAGGAATTGGCAGAGGAGGAGGATATGAAGTCGTACGGGTTCAGTAATTACCATGTCCATCATCATGATCATGACCTTCCCCATCATGACCTTGATTTTAAGCTTACTGCTCTAGGTATGTTTTCTACTTTATTTTTGGCTCAACAAAAATAAAAATCATTTTATTTTCCATTGATGCCATGCCACATTTTTCTTTAATTTGTTAAATTATAATCTGACTTGGAAGTTTGATCAGGGTGTTTGAGCTTGTAAAGTTGTAAGTTTTATGGTAATTAACCACTGGGTTTCAGATCCAATTTCGTCGCAAATGCGTGAAGTTGTAGGTGGACTATTTCTAATGAGGGAATAGGGTTTTGGGGGCCAATTCTCTTCCTCCTGCCCCAAGGTTTTCTATTTGCTGTAGCCAAGCTATGCCAGTGTAGCACCTAGACTATAGCGTTCGATCATTAACTCTCTATTCTATATAATTTATGTAGCACCTAGACTATAGCGTCCGATCATTAACTCTCAATTCTATATAATTTATCTCTAATTGCAATGTTTTATTTGTGATGTTCAATGCTCAGATTCCCTTCTCCCGAGGGGCAGGTAAACTTTGCTGTTTACTTAGGGATTGGGGGCCCAAGGAACCAAATATGGATTTTTAGTTTCCCTACCATTGAATCTATGAATACATTTGTGGAAAGTTTGAAGGGCGGTTAGACATTTAGATAAAGCAAAAAACAACCCTCTGGAAAAAAATTACACTAGATTAAAAAAAAAAAAAATTATTCATCCCATTCTGAATGCTATTGAATTCCTTTTCATTTCCAATTGTTGTTGCATTCCCACTTTTTATCCAGTGCCCACTTTTTCTGTGCATGAACGAAATGACTGTTGGACGTACTTCCTAGCGTGGCCATAGCTTTTGTCTCGTTTCCATTGTCCCATCTGGACATTAGTGCCTGCAGAAATTAGAGCAAAGGCTTGTTGATATGTAAAGCATATGCTAGCCTGTTGAATTCCTTTCATGCACTTTATAACTTTATCAAAAACTTTCTTTAATCTAGATGAATAATTGCAATTTACTTTTTCCATTTTGGTTCCTGTTAGATTACTGATCTTGTTTAACTTTAATACTTTTACTTGTGTAATGTTTAATTATTGAATTTGTTAAGGGTATGGAATCCCTAATGTATCTCATCTTTGCTCCTAGCTGAATTCCAGTACTAGTTGATGTTGTTGTTTCTGATCATTATCGTTCTTCATAGGTCTTTGGTCACATGCATTGGGATGTTCACTTTTGGTGAGCCTGGCTTCTCTTATCTGCCTAATAATCTTGCCAGTGATATTTAGTAAGTGAACTCATTGTGAGTGTGAATTTATTTTCCAACTTTCAATTTGTTGAATTTGGCTATGGTTTCCTGAATAGCTATTGGTTTTTCCTGAGATTTTTTAGCATTTTAATATGCCAATTTATGTGGACAAGGTTTGAATTTGTTGTTTTGTACTTTAATTGCAGTTCAAGGAAAACCATCAAAGTCAGTTGTTGATTCATTGGCTTTATTTGGGGTCAGACTCTTGAATCATGCTCATAGTTTACTGGTTTTTTATGATTGCTATCTATTGAATTCTTGGACAAATTGTTTCCTCTATTTGATTTTTAGATGGTTTAGCACAATTTTTTGCTTTATCTATGTAATTTGCATAGTTAACATCCTTTAATCCTTTCACGTGAAGCATTTGCTGTGTGTCCCTATCATCGCTTGTGCTTTTTATTTTTTTTATCCTCTGTTTTCATAGCTGATGCAATGAGTGTTAATTTGTGGACTTTATGTATTTTGATGGTTTACAAAACCTTGAGCAGTATTTGCCATACTGGTTATGGCTTTCAGTTCACACCTTCATATTCTTACTTGCCCAGCAATATATGGTAAATCCTAACGCTACATGTAGTGAAAGTTTAACTAAAGCTGCTAAATTCTTCCTTCCCTGCATGGCTGTATATGTGATGTTTAAATGGGGTAATATACCATCACCATCAGAATCATCAGCAACATATAAATTTTTGAAAATTGAAATATTTAGTTTAAAAGAAATTCATTTAGAAGTTTACTACATCCTGCTTCCAGGACAGCTATACAGTCTGTTGGAAACTTAAGAGTTGATATGTGCTTTGCCATCCTCAATTTTGCTCTAGATGAAGCTGAATGGTTGTGAATGTTTGGTGGAGTTTTTCATTGTTGAGGTTGAGGCTTAGTTGAATTCTTTTGTACCTATTTATCTAGCGGCATATATGTTTGAAAATCCTTCGTTTTAAGTTCATGTAATGATGATAAGAAGTGCTATAGTTCTCGTTATGAAAGAAACTCTAAAACTCTGCTGATGTTAGTTTGTATCTGGATCATGATTTAATGGTCGATGCTGCAACAATGCATTGCAAGGACTGCTGGTTAATTACCCATACTTAGTCTCTCTCAGGTCTGCCAGATTTTATGTTTTCCTTTTTGGGTGGGGCAATTAGTTTTATTGTCTTTCTACTCCCTCTTTTTTCCTTGCTAATTTTAGTCATAGTCTGCAGGGATAGCTTAGCTAAACCTATTTCCGAGATCTTTTTGGAGTGTAATTCTTACCTAATTAACTTGTCATTCAATGGAATGAATTTTGCTTAAAATTTGCAACTTTTCCCTCTTCTAACTTGTATAAGATGCTAATTTTTCTTGAGGGCTGGGCTGATAGATGATCTTTTCTATCTTGATTCTGGATGGAGGTGGGGTGGCGAATTAGAGTAGCCCAAGACCTCTTTTGTGAAGGAGAATGATAATGTTTGGTTGTGAAAACATCATTTTGTTTATTGAAGAATTTGGATTGGATCCATGAAAAATGTTTTAACTTTAATTAATCATTGATGTGTCTCATTACATAAGAATTTCATTATATAATTTTTTCTTTTCAATTCTGAACTTGCATGCCATACCTTTTTAGAAATCTCCTGGTCGTTGGTTTCTAACAGTCAAATTCCGTTGCTTTGCATTTTCATATGGATTTTGTTGTGGTTTCTGCAAATATGTGGATGTTTTCCTTTGCTTCTTTAATGTTATGCACTCTGATGCATAATGTGATAAATTTTTCTTTCGTCACTTATAGGCAGGTGCTATGTTAGGGGATGCTTTTCTCCATCAATTACCACATGCTTTTGGTATGATGTTTATAAAGCACTGTTTTTTTTTTTTTGTTTTTGTTAAACATCTGAACCTGAAATTTCATTCTAATCCTCATTTAATAAAATCTTTTTAAATAGTTGGTTTTATAGATAGTGACTAAGAATATGGAAATAAATGATAATGGGTTTATCAATTTTGTTGTCTTAATTCTTTATAAGGTTAACTCAGCCTTATGAAAGTTGACAGAATTTGCATCTTTTTTTTTTTTTTTTTTTTTCATATTTTGAAGTTATTAATTGAGGTGTAAGTAATAAAATCATGTTTTGCAGGTGGTGAACACTCCCACTCTTATGATCATGACATAGAGCATTCTCATCATGCTCATGATGGACATGGGCATTCACATGCCCATTCTCTGAAGGATCTTTCTGTTGGCTTATCCATCTTGAGTAAGTGTCAAAGGATACTTTATGCAATCTTGTTGGCTAGCATCAATCTTTCTTGTCCAACTTTGTTGTTATTGTCACATGAACTTGTCATGATTTAAGATAATATTTTTTATGCTATAATGAGTTTTGTGTATTCATGATATTGAATCAGTAGTCCTGTTCAATCATTGGCTAATGCATTTTTCCTATCTAAGTTCAAATATATGAGAGAGAGAGAGAGAGAGAGAGAGTAAGGAATCCTAGAGAAGTTGTGATCACCTCTTTCTAACTATTTCTTCAGATTATGATGGACGGTTGCCATTGCGACTGGCTGATTGATGTAAAGATGGCAAAACCTCTTCTTGTTATTAGTGATGTAATGCAGAAGAATATTCAGTATCTTTACCTAGCTACGATTGCTGTTGTGAGCTTATGAGACAGTGCTTTTTCTTTTTAAGCACTAGCCAGAAGGAATAGGAAATATAAGCCATCTAAATTTTTTGTTCAGGTCCTTTGGTTGCTATTGTTGTGGAGATTTTCTGCAATATCTCTTCATTTACCTTGATAGCTGTTAGGTTTTGTTGATCTTGTGTTCTCATTATGATCAGGGTTTGCAGACTGGGTTACAACACCTTGAATTCTTATTATGGTATATTGGTTGTCACAGCTGGCATTGTTCTTTTTCTTCTTGTGGAGAAAGTGGTTAGATACATTGAAGACAACTCTACTGGAGCTAATGCATGGAGTCATGGACATCACCACCATCATCACAAGAGCAGTAAGAAATTGAAAGATGATGATAATGCTAACGATGTGATGGAACCGCAGTCTCCTAAGGAAGCCGAAGGAAAAGGGTCAAATGAAGTTTCAGATCACTCTTTGAATGGGAATAATTCAACTGAACACAACTCTCTGCTTCGGAAGGTAAACTGAAATTTAATATATCATGATTAGTTCTGTAACTTCAGGCAGTTCGAGATTAGGTTGGATTTCACATATGCTGCTAGCCATGACATTGTCCAATTTAACCCAAAAGTTTTCCGGTCAGATAGGGTAAAAAAGTATAGCCTGTTGGTTTACGTATGATGAACATGTGCTGACAAACTGAAAATCCTTGTGTTTGTGAGTGAGTGGTGTTTAGAGGCTTTTTCCATTTTTAATTCAATACAAAAATAGAAAAGTATTTCAATACCAGCATTGACAAAATTAAACTCCTACAGTTTATTTGCGGTGCATACTTCAGATGCCCATACTTGGAGGATGGCTTATCACATTAACAGCATAACAATTTATTCATATTGAAATGGAAATGAAACCTTATCCAATTTATCCTCTCAAAGAAAACTTGGCCCTAAAATGGGTATAACCAACTCAATTTAGTTTAGGATTTGTTGAGTGCTTCTATTGAGTTGAGCTGATGTATTTGTATTTTGCAGAGAAAGACTGCTCATGATGGCAAGGAGGATATATCACATGCTGAAGCTACAGATGGGTCTGGCAATGCTAATAAATCTTTGAACAAAAATGAAACTGCTCAGGCACAAAAAAATCTGGTGTTTGGTTATCTCAATCTATTCTCTGATGGTGTTGTAAGTATGTTTTCCACTTTAATTTTTATTGTCCTTTATTTTCCATTGAGCTTTTTAATTTCTATAAGCCTTTTGCTTGCTTTTCTATCATGATTTATCTTACTATCTCAAAAATGTGAAACAAAGCGAATCTCTTCTGATTTTCTATGCAATAAATTTTGACCTTGCAGCACAATTTCACTGATGGAATGGCCTTAGGAAGTGCATTTCTGCTCTATGGATCTGTCGGAGGATGGTCAAGAACTCTATTTTTGCTTGCTCATGAACTTCCTCAGGAGGTTCGTGTTCTTATGTTCATTGATCAATATCATTTTGAAGGATCCATTCCTCATGGTTTACTTTATATATTGGCCTCATTTTCAGGCATATGATAGTTTTTTTCTTCTCCCTTTTGGAAAATTGAAATTTATTTCATTGTTCAATACACTACATTCCTTAACTTCTTTCTTTCTTGAGTTCCGCCCCCTTCCCACTTTTTTCTTCTTGTTAGCATAGATCTTTCTCAGTCAGCTTGCAACTTCCACCCTGATCCCTTGTTGAAAATGCTATGCTTGCAACTCATGCACAGATTAGAAAAATGCCAAAAGTAGAGAAAACAAGCCACAAGAAATTTGTACATGATTCAGCAACGTGCCTACATTCACAGGGAGCCACCTGTGATTTTTTGCTATGGAAGTAAGGGCTGCAAGCCTTTTGGTGTATAGTTATTCCCTGTTAGAAGTAGGACCAGGAGACACTTGCAATTACAAAAATGCGCCTAAATTTGAGCTACCTTGGACTAACTCTACTGAACTGTAAACCCCACCCAGGCGAAAAGTTGAATAATATTCACCCCAGTTTTGCTAAAGAGGGCTAAACCGTCCTTGCAAAACCTTTCTTTTGCTTGGAGATTTAACCATGCAGTAATGTTTGCAAACTCAACATTCCATTGCCCTCTCTCTCACACATGTATGTGCACACCTGCAGACATGTTCCCAAATACATGTTTTTATGTTTGTGCAAATTCTTATGACTATAACTATCTCGTTTCACATACTTATGCAGTAAGTGGCTGTTAGGAATTGAGCAATCTTGTGCCATAATGGATAGAAAGAACGCTTACTGTCCTCATGTGTTGCTTTCATGTAATTACTTTCTTAATTCTTGAACTTCGTTGTTGGATTCACTGGGTTGGACACATCATCATCCTGGTATCGACCAAATTTATGATTTAATGATGGATTACTGTTACTATGTATTTATATATTATCTCTGTAGAAAGCTAACCATGCTGTCTAATCTGGACTTCTTTTATTCATCAACATCCTTTCCCCTTTTTGTATTCTCAATATGCAAATGACATTATCCTTCTGGAAGTTTGTTTTATAACATTTTGTATCCTTTTCCGCAGATAGGAGATTTTGGTATCCTGGTGAGGTCTGGTTTTAGTGTATCTAAAGCTCTTTTTTTCAACTTCCTCTCAGCATTGATGGCACTAGCAGGAACTGCATTGGTGCGATTTCCATATTGTTTTCTTTGTAATCTCAATGATGAATAAAAGAGAGAAGATAAAGAAAATGAAAATTACTGCTTTTTGTTCCAGGCTTTGCTTTGGGGACAAGATCCGGGACAGTCATCTTTGATTGAGGTGAGCTTCTGCTTTAAATTGGTTAGCTTTCATTTTGACAGTAATATACGCAGGGTAATGCAAGTTTTTCATCTTATAGGGATTTACAGCAGGCGGATTCATATACATTGCTGTTGCTGGGGTGCTTGCAGAAATTAACAATGGCAGCTCAACATTTAGAAGTTCCTCTGTCCAGATAATTTCACTTGTATCAGGCATGGCTGTTGCCCTTTGTATTTCACTCGTAGAATGACACTAATTATAACTGTAATTTTCAGTAAAAATTAACTGCAAAGTACAACATGTCTATTTCAAATAAATTGAAATGACCTCATTTGTGTTGTTCATTATATCTCAGTTATAGAATAAAAATGCATTTTCAAGTGTAAGTATAGGCAAATTTAATTTGTGAAGGTATTAGGTCGTTTCATATCATTTTCTCTCATTCATTTCAATGGCATTGCTAATGCTGCAGAAGAACAGAAGTTGTACTTTTAATGTTGTGAGGCCTAAATCTTGAATCATTGTAAGTTCTCAAAATCCATGCTATGTATACACTATGCAGAACAAATAATCATATCAGTGAAAGAAAAAGTGCAGCAAGTTGTGTCTGAGGCTGCAAAGGGAATCTTCAACTTTTTTTGTCAAGGGTTATCGATTGACGATCTTATAGCGGGCATTCTTTTTCTTCTTTTTATAAAGTGAAAATGCTTTTGGTCCGTTCTCTGCATGATAATTGCTTTGACAGAAAGAAAGAATTGGCATCTCTTTCTCTTTCGGCTCACAATATTAACGGCCCGAAGCTGCATTAAGTTATTGGGGCTTGGTTTCAAAATTGAGGTAAATGCCTCTTTAGTGATCGTTCTAACTTTCTAGTCTACTGCTACAGGAAGGATTATGGCTTGTTGCAAGTTATAAAATGAAAATGCTTTCTAATTTTATAAATAGAAAATTTGTATTTAATGAATTAAGTAGCAGAAAAAGTTTACTATTTTGGTATATTTCATTAATGTACCTCTCATTTACAATTATAACCATTCATTATTATAATATTTTTCTATTGATAATGATATAATTAAATTTTTAAATATTTTAAATTAAATTATATGATAATTTAATGTAAAATATGTAATTACTAAATTTATTTATATTTTTTTGAGAATTTGATATCTATTTAATGATGACTTAGTTTTAATTATTTTTAATGTTAAAATTATTTGACTTTTAAATTTTCAGTGCTTAAATAATTCAATACTTAATTTTCTAATATTAATTTTTCAATATTTAATTTTCAGTTTTATCAGATAACACCCAAGGTTAGAGTGTTATTATAAAGAAAATATTAGATTATGACTCAAATATTTAATGAGATATGAAAAATATTTTTTCTAATTTATTTGAAAGAAATATTCTTTAATAGATGATGATTATTTTCTATGTGGTGTAAAATTTATGCTCCAGAATTATTCTAATTGAGTTTGAATTTCCATTGGAGTAGAATTAGAAGAGATGAACACCTATCAATAGAAGTATTGTATAAAAAAAAAATTATTAAATAAGAGCATTGAATGACTGAGTTATTTGATTTTGTCCATTAAAAAAAAGGACTTTTGCCCAAAACAATAAGATATTTGCATATTAATATGAAAGGTGCGAGTTTAAGAGAGTACTTTACCCACTAAAGAGTTATTTGGTTTTGGCCATTAAAATGAGGGCTTTGTCCAAACAATGAGTTTTGTATATTTGATGTGAGATGTTTGAGTTTAAGAGTAAGATACTCATCTATTATTCTAAGACTGTTGCTTATTATTATTATATGGTCATTGAACTATGACACCTAAATAATAAGTAGTTTAGTTATATCTAAAGGAGAATGAGATAGACAAACTATGAATTGTATATGATATTGTGTTTACAATCTCTTGAATGCAATAAATTAGTGAATTGAGAGAATGACTTTGAATTTGATGATATAGTTGATTTTATTATTGATAATAGAATATAGCGCCTCCCTTATATAATCCTATTTAAAAGGTGAACTACATAAAATATAGTATTATTTTATTTATTTTATTTCTTATAAATCAGCACGCTTTTGCTATCATAATTAAAGTGATATAGATGCATAAAAGAAAGCTATATATTTGAAAATGGATGATTTTCTTTCAACAAACATTATCAAATCTAGAAGAAGGAGAAGAATTTCTCGTAACCCTAACATTGGCGTTGGACTTAAAAGAACATGATGATAGATGAGAATTACATTCAACTTAATTATTCTTTACACAAACTATACCTTGCTAACACTCGAACTCATCCAACTGTTGAAGCATTTGAAAGATGGTGACATTCTGGGTAGGCAGAGGAGGAAGATGAGGCATTCTTGTTAAGGGTGTTATTACATGATCCCCTCCTCCATGGTGCCTTTTACGGACAGCTCGAAGTGGAGGTGACTCTGCAGCCACAATTACATTGCCCTCTTTGCTCCCTACTGCTGGAAGGTCTGCTTTCTTCCTCAGGCTTTCAGCATACTTCTCGTCGCGCATCCTTCCATCCTTTAAAAGTACATTATATTTCTTTCAACATAGTATATTATAGTTGAATACATTCTGCACAGCATGTTATGATTGTATGCATGATCTTGTATTGAATAATTCATTATGTTCATAATGAAGCCGCAATGCAGAAACATCGGTTTTCCCACTGATTTTGCCTAACTTATGTAATCAAATGAATTTTGGATTCAAAAGTTTTATCGAATCATCTGCATTCAATTACAGCCTGTCAAACATAAGATAAAATTTAAGCAAAACAAGGATTTTAACAGGCCATTAGAGTATATTTTAGACTTGAAGTTTTAGCTTGGAAGGACAGCAGAACCTGATGTATTAGACAGTTAAGTAAACCAGAACTGGCCTCTGTTGTTTCTTTTGGTAATCATCATAGAATCTAAAGAAAAGGGTAAACAAGAGCTCATAATCAGAGAATGTAATTCATCTACTTAAAAGAAGTAGCATACTGAGTCCCAAAATTTGTTTTAAACAAAATTCTCAGGGGGGGCCACAAGGCATATTCTAGCGGAAGTAAAACCTTTCCTTGCAAACGTTAAAATTTCAAAAATCCTACTGTTTGAATTTCAGTTGGTAAATGGGTGTTACAGTACATGGGACTTCATATAGACCGAAATGTGACAAAGATTAATGAAAAATGCAAGATAAATGTAATGACATTAAACGAAGTCTTACGTTGATAACAGCAGAAGAGGTTGGCATTGGACATTTGACAGGGCGATCTTCATCCTGAGGCTCCATTGGGTGTTCAACTGGCCAGAATTCCACATCAAATTCAACAGCAGCATGATGATGATGGTATATATCCATGTCACCACCCATTAAAGGTGTTCTCATCCCTCTGCTCTCATCTATTATTAATGGAACTTCACTTTCTCCCTTATCATAAGAAAACCCCCCCCAAAAAAAAAAAGAATCATACTGACATTATTAGCATCATTGAAATAAGAATCAAGGATGGTAACTATGGCCCAATAGAAAGAAAGAAAAGAAGAGACACTTACAAAATTATGCTCCCCACATGACAGCCCCATAGAAGTAGAAAATGCTCATAACATAAGCCAATGCCAGAAGCAAAATCTAACTTTGTCTCAGTACCTGTCTATGCGCAAGTGTTAAAGAGATAGAGACATAAGAAAATTTACTTTTAAAAAGAAAAAGAAAAATAAGAAAATACGAAAGAAAAGGAAAGAGCATAAAAAGGAGTAGTAATAGCCATTCGGGGAAGGAGGGTTGGGCAATGAGGGATCAACTATAACAGTGAAAGATGAAATAAGATTCCTACCCATCTCCTTACTTTTCTTGATATTGTTACTTTTCTTTAATTTTCATAACCTTTATTGGGTCCCCATGCCATATTTTTGTTCTTTATTTCTGTGGAAGATGACAGACAAATACTTCTTTTTCTTGCTTTTAAGAACAGTAACACTGTAAGCTATAGTTTGTTTGAAAATCTTAACAATCTTCCACTTTTCTGTTTTTTCTTGGATTTGCAGAATTTGGAAAAAGAAAAAATGAATGTATATGAGACGTGCATGAGCTATAGATTGTAGATAGCTGGTTGTTCTTGAGCCAAGATAACAAATTAAAAAAAAAAAAGCAAATTTAAAGCTATATTCCTGAGTTTGGTCTAAAAAGAGCGGAAAGCAAAAGGTGGCAGGCTGCCTTTAGACACTTTCACTAGCCGTTCGTTTTTTTCCTTTTCAATTAATAAGGTATCATCCACAATACTCTCCGAGTCCCAACCTTATGGTTCAGGGCAGCACTTGTGATGACGGCAGGTTAGGATTCTGCAATCCCAATTGCCAAATGCAAATTCTCCAATTCTTTTAACAAGTTGAGGTTCGAAATTGTAACTTCTCAGCTCTGAAAATGATTCCGTTATCAGTGAATTAATTATTGGATAATGGAGGAATTACTTATGTAATTAATGTACCACAAAAATTACAATAATTAATTCAGTTATGCAAGGCCAGGGAAATCAAATTGAAGCCTGCCTTTGTTGTCCAAAGATGGACTAAAAGCATAGGTTAGTCTGCTCTCTGATCCATTGGTCCAATTGCTCTTATAGTCTTCCCTGCTGTGATATTACAAAATTTACTTTTTAATTGCAGAAAATCCAAATGTTCATATACCAGTTTTGGGTTATCTCAAGTGTCAATGTCGTTGTGACCATCTCAACTAATCTCCATGAAAAATGCAATCTTTCATGAATTAATGATGTAGAAGAATTTTTTTTTCTCCTGAAAAGTTGATATAGCAAGATTTTAAATTATAAAATTATTATTATGTTCATAGTTATTAATATTTGTATATTTTTATTAAATATAATTATAATATTTTTTTTGAAGAAAATATAATTATATAATTGTATGAGATACGGGACCTAATTAAATTTTGACATGGTAATTAATTGACACCCTAAATAGGAAGTACTACATCAAGTAAAAGGTCGTTGAGGCCCTAACATTTGGTAGAAAGATCACGCGATTGTGATAGATAGGTCACTGAACAAGAATTAAACTATGTGGATTTGGTAATGAAACCCCCTTTTTTTATAGGAAAAATAATTCTCATTTATAAAATATCAAATACAAAATTAATAATACATATAAAAAAAACTAAAACTTATCATCTATAATAAATTATATTGTTACCAAGTATGTTAAATCTGATTCGAGAAATAGTGATTTTTTTTTTATAAAAATATAATCATATTGATAGAACAATGAATTTTGTATGACAGCAAAAAACGCACTCTACTTGAGAATAATACTAAGCCACAATTCAATATTATTGTCTTTAAATGAGTTTATTTGAATTCCTATAAAAAACATATCAATCACTTTAATAATATTATAAATCAATTTGATAATATTTAATAATAATTTTCTTATAAGTGGAACCACACTTCAATGAATTAAAAATTAAAAACTCTTATTAGAGTTATAAAAAAATAAATAAAACTATAAAAATAAAAATAAATTTATATTTATTGAAATGAAAAATAGGTAAAAAAATAAAGAAAAATAATGAAATCATAAGTTATCGTCAACAATATAATTAACTATGACTTTAAAGGATGAGGAAAAAAAAAAGAATTTTGAGAGAAAATATGAAAAAAAGAAAAAGATTAAAAATTTTGGTATTAATGTGGTAACGAAACCTTATTAATAATATGACTCGACGTATTCATTTTTCAAATTTCGCATATGTACATACAACATTGTGTAACAATTAACTATTATCTTCTTTGAATAAATCTTCAAGTTTAATTCCTCGTCTTTTAAACTCCAAAAAAAAAAAAAAAGTATCCATTTTTTCCACTATAGCTATCACAGCACGATAGAATTGACTGAAACACAACTTTGTAACTTTTTTTTTTTTTTGAGAAAGAAAAAATGGCGTGTCATTACTCCATTTTTTTGAGATTAACAAAAACAAATTCTTTCACATGCAACTGCACAGCCAAGGCCAAAATGTCCTCGAGCACCACTTCAATGAACGCACTTCCTTCCCCCTTAAACCGCTAGTCTATCCATAGCCAGCTTACAGTCCCCTTCGACAATGATATTGCGCAAACCTCCTGTAGCTAGACTTTCCATTGCCCAACGCAGTGCCAACCATTCAGCTATCGTAGCATCAGATCCCCCATGCAACGTCTTTGAGCCCGCGATCACCACCTGCCCGTCTGTATTGCGTACGACAAACCCCAGGCCGAGACCTCCGTCTTTCATCACAGCCGCATCACAGTTTAGCTTGAGAAAACCTCATGGTGGTCTCACCCATGAGGATGTGGTTGAGATTATTTCCATCGTCACTTCATCTAACTGGTGAGAACTCTGATAATCCTCTAACAACTTCGTTGCTTGTTCAACAACCTTCAACTCGTTCCATGCTAAATTCGTAAAGCAAACTTGATTTCTGTCTCTCCAAATGGCCCATGCAAGTATGCAAAACAGTTTGACGACCTTCTTCGGTCTCTTATCTATAAACCAGCCTAGCACAACCCTGAAATCGCCACCTTCAACAAGTGGGTTGATATACCACCACCTTTTGACCACCTCACATTGCAACAATAAGTGCTCCAAGGTTTCAGAACCTTCCCCACAAAGTTGCCAAATTGGGTCAACAAGGCAACACCTAAACACCAAATTATCCTTGGTAGGCATAGAGTTTGTGCTTGCCCGCCATACAAAATATTTCACCTTGGGTGGTACCTGTAAATGCTAAATTCTCTTCAAGATGGGGTCAACTTCACTGGCCAAAGCATGATTGCTACCATGGTTCCCTCCAAGAAGGTGAAGAGCTCGGTGATGAACCGATTTCACGCTGAATTTTCCAGATTTACAATGACACCATTTTCTTCTATAGTCTGGCAGTCAACGGCTTGAAGGGATTCCCACGATTTGTGTGACTATCTCAGGAGCGAAAAGTTGATTCAGCAAGTCAATCTTCTACTCCTTAGCTTCAGTATTAATTAAGTCACTCACCCTTGTTGCTCCAGGTTGCACATGGGCTCTTGCTGCTAAAGTCTCACCCGAAGAATATCCACCCATCTGTCGTTCCACATATTAATCGATACTCCATTTCCCACTCGCCGCCCAACCCCATTCTCAACTAAACCCCAAGCCTCCAACATACTTCTCCACACATAGCTAGGCCGATTACCAAGTCTAGCAGTAAAGAAAGTCCCTCGTGGATAATACTTGGCCTGAAACAACTATGCTGCCATGGAACTAGTATCGCTAATTAATCTCCAACACTGTTTTGCAAGCATGGCGAGGTTGAAGCACCTTAAATCCCTAAACCGAGGCCCCCAAATTTCTTCCCTGTTGTCATACATGCCCAGTTAACCCAATGAGTTTTATGCTGACCATCTTAATAACCCCACCAAAACCTCGCAATTACTTGCTCGATTTCTTTACAAATAGAAATTGGCAATAAGAAACAACTCAGTATATGTCGGGATAGCTTGGACCACTATTTTCAGAAGAATCTCCTTACCCGCTAGCGATAGACACCGTTCCTTCCACCCTTTCAATTTTTAGAATTACCCGATCAACAATAATTTTGAAAACTTCTGTTCTGGATTTTCCAACAAGAGTGGGAGACCCAGATACTTGACATGCTTCTCCACTACCTTCACCCCTAACTGGCCTCAAATTTGAGATAAAGTCCCTTGTGGTACATCACGGCTTGTGGAGAGCTCCGATTTTTCCAAATTTATCTTTTGACCGGATGGTTCCGCATACAACTTAAGGATCAGCATAATTTTGGGCCCTTCCCTCGCTGTTGCCCGAGCAAATAGAATACTATCATCTGCAAAAAATAAATGTGAGATTGGCGGGGCACCTCTGGCTATCTTAATACATTGATCAGCATTCACCATTAATGATTGTAAACCTTCAGCACACAACAAGAATAAATATGGAGATAACGGATCCCCTTGTCGGAGACGCCTAGAAGGATAAAACATTTCTTGCGGGCGTCCATTAAGTAACAAAGAGTAGGAAACTGTAGTAACACATCTCATAACTAGCTCAACCCAAGTAGAAACAAGACCAAGTTTTAGCAAAATGGAATGTAAAAAATGTCACTCTACTCTACCGAAGGCTTTGCTTATGTCAAGTTTCAAAGTTATGGTGCCTACTCTGCCGTGTCTCTTAGTGTGCGTATGGGGAAAAAGTTTTAATGCAACAAGGGCATTGTCGGTTATTAAGCGCCCGGGTAAAAAAGCACTTTGAAAATGGGACACAACACTAGGAAGGATGGTTTTAAGTCTATTGGCTATGGTTTTAGTGATAATGCGAAAAAGAACATTACATAAACTAACGGGTCGGTATTCATTTGTAAATTCAGGCGAGCAAACCTTCGGGATAAGCAAGATAAATGGATGGTTTAAATAAGATGGATCCAAAACCTGATTTAAAATTTCAAGCACAACATTAATAACATCATTCTTAACAATATGCCAGAATTTCTGATAGAAAATGGGGTAAAAAATGGGGTATACCATCAGGTTCAAGTGCTTTGGAAGGATGCATCTCCTTCAACGCTCGATAAACCTCCTCAGCAATGTATGATTTTAGGAGAAAGTCATTCATCTCTGCAGTAACTCATGAAAGGACAGTTTCCATAACCTTATTCACGTTTGTCAAAGGAATTGAGGTAAAGATCTTTTTAAAGTAGGCAGTCATAGTCGTCATCACGTCTTCTTCTGTTTCATACCACGGCCCATCGTCACCCCTTTTGGTGATAAGATTTTTGTTTCTTCGAATGGAGGCTTTTGAATGGAAAAACTTTGTATTCTAGTCCCCCTCCTTTAGCCACTGTACCCTTGACTGTTGAACCCACATCATTTCCTCCAATTTCAGTAAACAGTCAATCTCCATTTCCACCTTTCTATTCTCACTCTAGTCCCCATTTTGTAAAAACCACCGACTGTTGGCGTAGAGCTCTGAGATTCTTGGTGACATGCCCAAAGACTTCTGTATCCCAATCCTGTAGTATTGCACCACAATTGCGTATTCGGTTATCCACAGTGTATTGCGACTAGGTCCCCATCCATGACTAATCATTGCCTCACACTCCTCATGCTCAACCCAAGTTCGTTTAAAACGAAACACTTTTTATTTTTATTTTTAACATTACTGCAATGAAAAACATCAAAAATAATAACTACTGGGCAGTGATCTAATTGATGGCGAGCAACATGCGATACCTCAATGTTTTGGAAGAGACTAATCCACTCATCATTTGCCAATCCCTGATCAAGCCTCTCCTGAATATTACAATCCCCTTGCTGTCCATTTGTCCACATATATGGATAGCCATGGTATTTCCAAATTTGCTAAACCACATTCCTCGGTCACTTCCCTGAATCATCTCATATCCCTGCGATCTAGACACTCCACCTTTCTTCTCAACTTCTCACATAATTTCATTAAAGTCCCCAACACATAGCCACAACCATGAGCAACTACTTTTTATTGATTTAAGTATCTCTCACGAGTTCCACTTATGTTCATGAGCAGGACATCCATACAATCCTGTTAGCAACCAATTACTCGTTACCCCTATCGACTTGACCAACATGGAAATATGATTATTAATGTGGCTAGTGGGAGATCTAAAGATTGCTTCCACAGTATACACAACCCCCCTTTTCTAGCTCGACCCTCACCCCCACAATCAACAGCAAAACAACCAAAAAAACGAATCAAATAACTATTTATTTTATTCAACTGAAAACTCTTAAGTTTGGTTTCCATAAGAAAAACAACATCAGGATCTTCAAAATTGAATCAGTTTCTTGAGTGATTGAGCTGTGGCCTGGTTCCCAAGCCCATGACAATTCCAACTGAGGAGTTTCATGGCTCTTGGCGGTGCTGAACATCAGCCTTCGTCGTTACAAAGTATGTTTTGAAAAGGGCCACCAAATTTGCTTCTTTTATTTTATTTTTTTCATATGGTGCTGTATCTCCCTCCCCTGTAAAGACTCCCTTCCTTTTATTTGGCAACTGTACAATACCAGTATCACAACCACGAGGCACATCTGATGAATTTTCACGCTTCTTACCCAACACTCTATACTTGGTCTTCTTTTTTATTCAGTGGCAGTTAAGGTTTCTGGCAAGTTTTTATGCGGGTTTGGGTACAGAAGAGAAGGTGATATGTCGAACTATAAATTGAGAGGCAAACTGTCATTACCTTTTGACACTGTAAGACCAGACTGCCCACAATTTGCAAGGTTGAGGTTTGACAATTTAGGTGTGTCAAGGCTTGTATAGTTGGTTCTGATTTGACTTTCTGGTTAAGGTTGGGTTCGACAAAGGTTTTTCTAAGATACTGGGTAAGTCAGGAAGTAAGGCCGGTGTCGTTGAGGTTGATGAGGAAAACGGTTTAGGTGGTTGGGTAAGGGGATCTTTTTGTAGGTGGCTAGTTTTAATTATATTCACGAGTAAAGCCATATCCACAACTACCTTCTGCATGGCATTTTCTATTAGGTTAAGAGCTACATTCCCATGCATGATACATTCTTGCAACTTCTCTACCACAACATCCAGATTTTCAGGCTACTTACCCATCACCTTACTCCTTTGTATTGCACCTGAAACCAGATCTTCATCTGCCCTATGTGAAGTATTTCCATTCGGTACATGAAGCAATATCAGGCTTCGGCTGGTTTTGTTGTTATCACCTTCCTTATTGCCCATTTCAACAATCTTTTGTTGCTTCGTAGGAGATGCACGTTGCCAGTCACCATAAGGTTGGGTCTATTCATTCATAATAGTCCTCTTCCTCCTTATCTCGTATAGCTTCACAATCCCTCATAATATGCCTAAGACATCCATACCAATAACAAAAGGATTGTAGTCTTTCATACTTAAAGGAGACCCATTGAGAGGTATTATCATCATTGAGAATTCGAAAGCCTCTCGTCGAAGGTTGTTGTAAATCCATCCCAACTTTAACCCATACATATCCCCCAAAACCTTCAAGAGATGTGTCCTCAATCTCAACCAACCTGCCAATCTTCTTAGATAAAGCCCGAATCATAGCATGGTTTCTAGCCTTCATTGGTAAATCATAAATATGGACCCAGAATGGTATTGACTACAATGACATCTTTGAAGGCTGAACCCTAGCATCCAATTCCTTCAGCACCTGGATATGCTTCTCAAATTGCCATGGGGTCATGGCTAATACCCTCTCCTTGCCTCCATACCGCCTTGTGGTCGCCATAACTTTCGCATGGTATCCATCAGCGCAAAAGGAGTTAAAAATACGTTCAGTCCATAGCCTACCAAACAAGTAAAGTGAGGTTTTGTGTTTTATCTCCTCATTTTGATCCCCCACGATTATTGGAATTGCTTCATCCTCCTCCTCCATTAGATCTCTACCTAGATTACTCATCAAGCAGACATGGAATAAGGTATTTCGAAACTGATCCTTAAACGAGTGCCTGCAAAAGAAAGAAAGAAACTGTCACATAAAACCATACAAAAACTAAGATCGGTGATCAAGGTGAAGAAGATTTACTGGTATGGAGAAAACTTAAGGTTACGGGTTCTGGAAGGAAAAGTAAGAGAGGTGTTAAAAACTATAATAGGAAAATTGAGAAACACGAAGAAAATGAAGAAAAAATGGGGACAAACCACCCAACAAAAGCCTACCCTAAGTAGGGGACGAAGGTTCCTAAAGAGGAGAGAAATCTAGAGAAAAGGGACTTTTAGTTGAATTATGGTTCATGCAATATATCATTGTAACTTGGAGTTAGCTAATTGTAACTTTTCAATGGAGGCGAAGGCCGGTCTAGGAAATTAAATTTAAATTTGGATAGCTTAATTACATTATTACTAGTAAATCTAAATCTTCTTTTGCATATATTTTTAAGAATGGGTATTGAGAGTTTCAAGTTAGAAATGAAGCAACTATCAAATATTGATGGATGTAAACAAGGATAGAGTAAGAATTAGGGGACGAAAATCTGGATTTCATAAGCTATGCTTTTCTTGCGATCAATAAAAATAAAACTTCTTTCTAGTAACATACATATCTTAGTCAATGTATACAAAACTTATGACAATCCTTGTTCATGAGTTCTTACTACATGGATGATCATCTTTGTTACTGGGTTAAACTAATAAACTATATTTTTTTTCTTTTTTTTTCTGAAGAAAAGAAGAATTGCATTAAATCAAGGCTATGTTTGGTGGGGGTTAAAGGAACGAGGTTAATAATAAACTTATTATTGTGTACATATACATATATTATTACACAATTTAAAAAATTTTTAGACTTTTGGAAAACAAGGAACAAATAAAAAAAATCCACTTATCTAGTTACCTTTATTGTTCTTTGTCAATAATCTTGTATTACAAAAGAACAAATTTCCCTGAATTGACAACATAAAACCAAAGGCCTCAAAAGTGACATAAAATAGTTGCCAAATTTCCCAGGGAAGAATGTTTGTTAATGTATAAGCTCAAACCCAAAGGCCCACCTACAGCCAATCGCCAGTGCCCTGTGAATGTGATTCATTCGGCCCATCAACTGTTTTGGAGGAAGAAGGTTGGGAACCGAGAAGATAAAAGAGCAGGAGCGAGGATTCGGTTGGATGGATTCATTCAGTATGATTTTCATTACAATTAAATTAATTGAATATATATTTAAAAAATTAAATTAAATTAATTTATTTTAAAAAATCAAATAGAAACCGAATTTATATAATCATAAATTGAATTGAACCAACTTCATAAAATTTTAATTTAATTCGATTTACATTAATTTGATTTTTTAACAATTTTGTTTTATTAAATTTTGTACATGAAGTATACAATTAAAAAATGAAAATTAATTTTTTTTCAAATTATAACCTAATTAAACAGATTTATATTAGAAAATTGAATTAAACCTATTGAATAATATCAATTCAATTAATTTCTTCAGTTATATTAATTTTTTGCTCACCCCTACCAAAGATAATAAGCTTTATATTTACTTTTTGAGCTAATTCATGCAAACTAACACTAGTACAACCCATATAACAAGGTTTGTAGAACTAATTAGATAGATAAAACTGAAAATTAATCAATGACTTAGTTTAATTAGAAGTAAAAAATCAATTCACTAAAAATTGATTGAAATTAGTAAATTCGATGAAAATTAAAAATTAAATCAAACTAATTTAATTTAAAATTATATCATTTTAAAAATTATATAATTTTACTCAAATTTTAGATATTGAAAAAATATTTATATTATATTATATTATTATATTGTTTTTTAAATATTATGTATGTATATTTAGTTTTTGAAAAAATAAAATCGATTAAAAGAGTTAAACCCATCACCCAATCAATTCAAAATTTCTAGTCCCTTTTGAAAATATTGCTCCATAACCATTATATGACCCGAATAGAAATATTTGGAATCACCAATCTAGTAATCGAATTAGCAAATAATGACACTTCAAACTTAGCTTGAATGATGTATATCTCATCAAAAATCTTTGAATACTCAGTTTAAATTCCTCTTCCTCCACTTAATATAACAAAAAATGTGACCAAAAAAAGAACTAGCAAACAAAGACCTAATCTCCTAGATAAACAAATAAAGTTCCTAAATTTTGGTTTTGTGTGATGTGTATAAGTTATAAGGCTATTAAAAGTGGCACAACACAAAGTTTGTCTATATTAGCAAGATAAAAATGTCCTATTTGTCCATAACATCTAATGTGATACAAGAAAGGTAAAAGAGACGACCCACACACATCTTCTACAAAAGCAAAATCCATATACATTAAAAAAAAATGTAAATTCCTCCTATGAGCAAGAATAAAATAATGAAAAATGCTCTCAAATTGGAAAACAAAGAACATCGCAAGTGAGAGGGATAAGAATTTAAGCTTTGTTGGCACATGGACTCAAATATGCACTACAACAAAATATATTACTCCTCTCTTTCTTAGATTTTGTTTATTTATTCATCCTTCCATTTATAATAATAATAATATTTTTTTTTGAAAAAACATAAAATTTGACCTCCCCCACCAAACAACACAAACAAAAAAAAAAATATATATATATTCTTCCTTTGATAGATACACATTTTTTTGGGTCTCTCTCTCTCTTCTCATTTTTAGGGCTTTCTCTCTCCTCTCTCCTCTCTCTTATTTGCTTTCTCATTCTCTATCTGTCTTTCTCTCTCTCAGGTTTCTCTCTCCTCTCTCCTCTTTCTCTCTCCAGAAAGGGCAAAACCCTAAAGAGCCGTTTACAACCCAAGTAAGTTTTCTCTCTCCTCCCTTCTTTCTTTCTCTTTCTATTTTTTTTTTTTGAAATTATAATATATGGGTCCTGTACTTCCAAAAAAACCTGCCTTTTATGCACACCCATATGGATATACATCTACATTTTATTATGTTATATTGCATATCTTGGTTTTCTGATTTCTACCCATTTTGCAGAGATCTGCAATATTTAAGAAAGTTGAGATTTTTTTCCATTTTTTGAAACCCTAGGTTGTGGAAATGCTGTCCATTTTGAATTTTGAGTGTTCTAGATCTGGTAATGGGTCTGCTGTTTGCTGCTGGAGGAAATGCTGGATGTTGTGCACAAATATGAATCTTGTTAATTTTTTTTTTCTGCTTAATGGGTATTTTGGAATTTTTTTTTTGTTCATGGGTATGCTAAATTTTTTGGATCTGACGTTAATTTAAAATTTAAGGAGGATAATTTGGTTTTGGCTATGTATGTGAAATGGAAAGAATGTGATTTTTGCTGCCAAACAGGCTCATGAATGGGCATTATGTGTTTGTTGTAGTATATACGCCTTTTTTTTTACTGATCCATTTGCATTTGATTTGGTTTTGCTGAGAATTGAATGGATCTGTATTGGTTGAGCTATGGTTTCTATATTTAGTTCTGAACGTAATGCTGTGTTAATGTTATCTTTTTAAAATTGTTTGACGACTCATTTATAGCTGCAGTCATTAGGATTGTACTGCACTTCATGAAATTTATACTCTGATGGAAACAGATTCAGCGGTTCAATCGAAAACAGAACAAAGGACTAATTTCCTCCCCTGTTGTGTTGTCCCCAACGTGTAGTTTTCATGGATGATGATGCATTGAACATGCGTAATTGGGGTTATTATGAGCCGACATTCAAAGGGCATCTTGGCCTGCAGCTCATGTCGAGCATGGCAGATCGTGACACAAAGCATTTTTTACCTGGACGTGATCCTAATAACATTATGGTTGGTGCAAATGGAGCTTTTCATCCACGCGATTGTGTGGTTTCAGATGCTTCTGTTCCTATGAATTATGTAAGGGACAGTTGGATAAACCCGAGGGAGAAGTTTTTGAACATGTTACCTCCCAATCCTAATTATGCTGCTCTCCCAGAAACTTCCGGAGCTCATTCCTTGCAAGTTCTACAGCCGCCCAATTCATCAAGGGATGAGGGGGTGGGTAGGATTGAAGAGCCAACTGTAAACAAGGAAGGTAACCAGTTGAAAAAAAGACAAGGTGGAGGTGGCCCCAAAGCCCCAAAATCAAAGAAACCTAGGAAGCCTAAAGATAATAGTAATAATGCAGTTCAGCGTGTGAAGCCAGCTAAGAAAACTATGGATGTTGTCATAAATGGGATTGATATGGACATTTCAGGAATTCCCATTCCGGTTTGCTCATGTACTGGAAATCCTCAGCAGTGTTATCGATGGGGCTGTGGTGGATGGCAATCTGCTTGCTGCACCACCAATGTATCAATGTACCCCTTGCCAATGAGCACTAAAAGACGCGGTGCAAGGATAGCTGGAAGGAAAATGAGCCAGGGTGCTTTTAAGAAGGTATTGGAGAAACTTGCTGCTGAAGGTTATAACTTTGCTAACCCTATTGATTTGAGGACTCACTGGGCAAAACATGGTACCAACAAGTTTGTTACTATCAGGTAGATTTATGTTGTTGGTACTGATGCTGGGACTCCCATTGCTTTTGGTCTGCTTCTACTGTATATATCTGTGGCCTTTCGCAGAGATCTATCTGGTTCGTTGTAGTTCATGAATCTTCACAGATATGATACATGTTTTTCAAATTCGGACATCTGCTCATTTTCTGAGTCGTCGTTAATTTTTCATTTCTGTTTGTGTTATAAAAGGCAACTAGTAACTTCTCGCCACCAGGATGTAGGATGTGGGTGAAATTATTTTTTCTTTGATTTTTGATAACACCTTATTCGGCCTTAACATCTCAGCAAAGATTGTCAAATGAGTGCCCTTTTTACTATACATCATTGTAATATTCAGGGTAGTTCTTTGTTTATTTTATTTATTATAGATGCTTCTGAGTGCCTATAGAGGTTTGACTTAATTTTACTTTCTTGTTGCCATGGCTTAACTGCATAAAGATGCTATAAATTGGTGTTCAGATAGAGTG
The DNA here is from genome assembly GCA_949677035.1 of Omphalea diandra. Taxonomy (NCBI): domain Eukaryota; kingdom Viridiplantae; phylum Streptophyta; class Magnoliopsida; order Malpighiales; family Euphorbiaceae; genus Omphalea; species Omphalea diandra. Next base: position 6,967 of record CATIWR010125793.1, on the reverse strand, counting down.
ACATTTGGTGCAAAATGCATACCATTTTGTACTGTGCATATATTGTGCCAGAAGTGGCAGTTCTCCAATATCTAGATGTAGATTACTTATATTTTATTATGTAATGCTTTTGGATAGTTGATTTTTGCTTTAAATGAAGTTTGGATGTTAATAGCAGGCATTATATAATGTCTTTCGATGTCTTAGAATATTTGTGATGACAGCTAGTAGGATGAAGCTTGAAGACTTGATATATTCAGATTTTAGGATAGATGTCATACTTAGATTGCTTGATCAGTTTATTTCCTATTTGGTAGATTGATGATCATATATGCTATCTGTGTTATTGTTATCCTTTTGAACAAGGTCTGCACATGGTGAAGTAAAATGCTAGTTGGCAATAAGAAATTATTTTGCTTTTTTTTTTTTTTTCCTTCCCCCTGCTCTTCTGTTTATCTGTTTCTTGTCTCTTTGGTTATTTCATCATTGTGGGAGGTTAGGGACAACGAGTTATTTGGTGGTTGTTCATGAGCTGTCAATTCTCAATTAAGTTGTTTTGGTTTTCTACTGATAAGTTTTGCTGTGTGGATATACTAATGGCTTTATGTGCTGATGAGTATTCAAGAAAGGGGGGTTTTTCTGTTTGTTGTCCCCTATTTCTTAGAGATTTGATAAGATGTAGGAGAATTCTAATCTCTTGGGGATTGAAGTGTGCATTTGATATTTAAGATGTGTTGCATGGTTGCTATTTCCTATCCTCTGTTGTGGCAACATATGCAATGAGGGGATTTCTCAATGTGTGGAGATTGTTTGCAACATAAAGTTCTATAGAAAAACATACATTCTTAGATTAACAGTAGACCTTGGTTTTTTGGTTCCTAGGATTCTCAATGGCCATTTGTCTGGAGGTTTCCATTTTTATTATTTTCTCTCTGGAAAAAAAAAATTGCATTGAAGTTTTATTTCCAAAATATTCATGGTGTGGGCTTTACATTGCTGACACTGTGGTATGAAGAGATAGAGATGACGAGTTTTAGCTGATTCATTTTCACGGTTTTTCTTTCTTTCAGTTACATTTTGATATTGATACATATATACTGCTGTGCTGTGTGGTAAGTTTATATGTGATTTATTTACAAAAGAAATTGAATCAATTGAACTCTACAACACAATCAGAAAAATAATCTGCAACAGTGTTACACAATTGTTTTATTCAATTATGAAACCTGTGGATTATTACAAGAAATCTTAGAATGATTTTGCATTTTAAGCAAATCCCATGTGTATTCATCCAAGTCATTGTGCTATTGGCTTAACAGTTAGAATTTTTAATTGGTTATCTCACACAGTTCAAAATTTAATATGTCTTCCTTTTAAATAGTCATAACATAAAGTGATGAATTATGGTGTTGTGGATATTTCCTTTTTAAAAAAAATCAATCTCCGGTTGTAATCTGACTGTTACCCAAAGATTCTTCGCGTTGATAATTTTCAATGGAGGAATTGGGGACGTGCTAATTGGCATTTTTTCTAAAGGTTGGAGAAAAGGATGTGAATGAGCCTTTACTGGTCGCGGTGACCACTCAGCAGTCAGACCCACTCCAAACCTAAAAGTCAAACGTAAAATTTATGACACTGAGCCCAAGTCCAATTTCCAACTATAAATAGTCCATCCCTGAGGCTATTCCCAGCCGTGCTGACTCGCTCCCTCTTTTCAATTCCTTCCATTTAATGAGTCATAAAGTTGACAGATCGGATAAGACGCCATGCGGCAGAAAACTAATGCCCTGGAAGTAGAAACACTCTTATTTCTAATCCAATGTCTACTCATTAATAGGATTTTTGATCCCTACTGAGCTTTATGACATTTTAATTTCTATAAAGATATAAAGAAAATATTGTAATTCAATATGCATGTATTGCCAAGTCAGACCGCACTTAATCCGTAATTTAATATATTTTTATTTAAAAAGTAAACTTTCTGATAAGTTTAATATAAATTGTTTCTAATAATAATAATAGTGTTAATAATTAATAATCCATGGTTAGATGCTATTCTCATTATACAAAAGTGTTAGTTATTTCCTTGTTCTTGAAATATTTTTGAAAATATTAATTTAATTTCATAAACATTTTACTATTTTAGAGATAGATAAAATTTTATATTGGTTAATTTTTGTAAATTCTTATCATTTATAAGCAAAGTAATTTTTAAAATCATACATATGATTAATTCTGTATAAATCAAACAACATTTTTTTAATAAAACAATCAAAGTATCTTATATGGTGAGGGGATGACGGGGTCTGGGTTTTTTTTTTTTTTTTTTCTCTATTTTAGTAAAGTAATTGCTTTTTTCCTTTCCTAGATCAATATGCTTACAGTTGATATTATATTATCCTTTTCATATTATTTTTCAAAGTAGATATATCTACTTTTGAATTTTAGTACTTCAAAATTTTTTAAGTTGGAAATCCACTTTAGCTAAGAAAAAGAATTCTAATATACACTAACATTAGGAATTAATCAACAACAACATATTATATTTGGTAATTTTCTACTTCTTAAATGGTCGATACATAATTCTACTTCTTAAATGACGATATATAATTTTATGAAAAATTATTATTTAAAAAGTACATTCTATAAAAATTTTTTATTGACTAGTTCATGATCTGACATGGTTAGCTCATAGAATTTCTTCTAATTAAGCTATAAAATGCTTACAATGGCAAAATAAACAAGCAACTAAAATACTGATCTGTTGTAATCTATTGTCCTTGAAGATTTTCGAAATTGCTGGTTAGAACATCAAGTAATTAAGAAAAGAAAACATTATAAAAGCATTAAAGAGGGGGAAAAAAAAAGGAAGTCATCCATATTGATGAAGCTCTCTTGTTAATTATTCGAAGAGGTTGAATTCCAACTGCTAGAAAATAATAAAATCTGGAATTTCTTGTCTTCACAATCAACGCCAACATCTTTCTCCCTTGAAATCACCTCTTTATCATGAGTGTCATCATCACAGGAAACTCCATTGATTATACGTTCAAGATCTCCGATATCTTCCCCAGGAATTGGTGTGACTTTAGGCACTTCCATTGCATTAAAGACACCAAAATCTTTGCAGAACTCAAAATATAGAGTAAGATCTGCACCTTGAGTTATAGCCTTTTTAAGAATCTTTAGTGCCAAAGATGCTTCGAGCTTTCCAGCTGAGTATATTCTTATAAGAAGTTTTGCTATGCCATTACAGATCCTGCTATAAACATCGAATATTTCGATGATCACGCAACCATAGCTTCAAGAAATAAGCTCACCCTCATGTTATTATTAGCCAATGGATTGATCTGAAGCAAAATGTCAAGCAACAATTGCCAGTTCTGCAACTTTATAAGGTCTTGCACCATTGTATCCTCCGTTTGTTTACGTTCTTGGTATAACAGCGCTGATATTTGATCTAAAAATGCATAATAGCTACGACTGAAAGCGTTAAACCGCCCACATCTTACTACTCGAATGCCTGTCGCCAAAATTTGATAGGTCGAAAGGCAACCTACCAATCCGCAGCATTTTGGAGCAGAAAACGCCGTATTTTGAAAAAAAAAATTGTGCATGTTTTCCCCTTGCAGACATATTGTATTAAAAATGATTGTATTTTAGTATTTTTTTGGGAACCAAAAAAAAAAAAAAAAGATTCCAAACATTTTCTTAATTTGTTGTTTTGCCATTTTCTTAAAACTGGCGTGGGTTTTGTGAACTGGGCTATTTTTTGGGGCCTCATTTGTCTGTAGAAAGTGGCCACTGTATGGGCTTCTGGAATTGTTTCAACAAAAAATCATGGCCAGACCCAAAATCTGCTTGTTTGTGTGAATTCTTCTTCTGTGCCTTTAGGACATTGAACCTTCTTCTCCTAGAGGAAAAAATACAATTAATTTGCATCCAATTTGTAAATTAAACAATAATAATAAAAAAAAGACTGTGCAGATATCTAACGAGGAAGAGTAATTCTCAGAAAATTGGAAAAAAAAATTTATGAGAGGTTGTTATATTATTATTACGGATTCCACAACAATAATTACAATCATTAGAAGTGATAAATAGATTAAATTGGTAAGTTTAGATAAAATTAGATTAATTTTAGATCTTTTAAAGTAAGACTAGATTATTTTAAATTGTAGCTAGATCAAGTCAAATTATTGAGTCAAGATAAAGAGAGGATTTTGAATTGGGCAGAATCGGACTACTCATAATTTTGATTTTTTAAATAATTCAAAATTTTAAATCGAATTAAATTTAATTACTTTAAATAGAGCTAAAATCAAATCAATTTTAACAAACTAAAAGATTGAGTAAAAATTAAGCTGAATTTAACCTTGAAATTTTGAATGGTTTTAATCTCTTTTAATTTTAATTTTGTATGGTGTTGGAGCTAGCTAGGATCATAAGTGAGGTCAATATATACGTGTATTTGTGTGTATAAAATTTTTAGTTTATCCCAACCATTGTCATGAGTTCTGAAATTTGAGTTTTAACCCAAAATTAAAAAAAAAAAAAAAAAATCAATCTCAACTTCAGTTTGTGAAACTATGTTATATACTTTAGTGTAAAATAACTTCTTAATAACCAATTTCTTACTCAATTCACCACTCAAATGATGGTCATCTTTCAATTGAAAACTTATCTATTACGAATTAACTATTTTCCGTTAAATCCAATTGCCATATAAAATAAAAGAATTATCATAAATATTAATTAAAATAACAATTCTCATGTATAAAAACATGATTACTTTTTTCATACTAATTTGTTCTTGTTTTTATATTGAAATGTAAAAGAAAAATATGTTCAATCTAGCAATTCCAATTTTCTAATACTATTAAGATTTATTATTGTAATCTTCTTTTATAATTTTTATGTAAAAAAAATTACCGAGTATTTATAACTAAATTCTTATTTTAAATATTAAATTTTGATTGTATGGAATCTAGAAAAAAAAAATAGAACAATAGGGTCAAAACCTAATATTGTTAAAATTTATATGATATTTTTAATATTTTTATAATATTGACTCATTAAATTTTTTGCGACACGGACTTTGATTTTAGATAGAATTAAAAATAATCACTTTTAGTTTGGTTACAATTGAAAATTGTATTATAATAAAGCTCAAAATATAAAAAGAATTTCTAATAAGCTTGGGGAAGATAGCTTTGACCTTATAAGAAAGAATGAAATAAGGGGAGAGTCTGATTTTGTGCTTAAATATCCACTTTAATGCTTAAGTAGTCAAGTACTTTAATATTATGTTGCTTTTTGAACGTAAAAATTAAAGAAATACATGAAAGAAGTTTCTTATTAGAAGCCTAGGCAGTATTCATAATTTAAGAGAATTTGGATGAACTATCCTTATTAGAGTGAAAGGCCTCAGCTGTAGTTACATGCGGATTGGAATGAACTATATGAATAATAAATGGGCATAAGGACTTGATGTGATCAACATGAACCGAGCTAGCTATTTCATAGTACATGGGCTTGAAGCAAATCATCTCCCTGCCTAGTGGCAAAAGAGTGATCTTTTAATCCTAATGATGAGACTCGCTTTTAAAGAGATTTATAATTTCTTCTCTTTCCTATTAATAATTAATTTTATAAGTGATTTCTATCACAACTTTTATGAAAATGTTTAACACACGATGCTGTTAAAAAAAAATAAAAAAAAAAGAGTACATTGGCTTCTATAAAGTTAAATTGGCTTACATTATAAGGCCTAGCCTATTTTGATTAGAGTAGTATCACACGTCTTCTTCATAATTTGAGTTTGTTCACATCATGTTTGAAAAGTCTTTTAAAAATAACATAACATATATGAAAGACATTTTTGAGAAAAAAAAATATTATATTGAATTTCACACTTAATCTGAACACAATATTCATTTTATTTAAAATGAAATTTAGATTTATTATATAATATATTAAGTATGGACCTTCATTTGCAAATGAATTCTATTAGAAATTCATTTATAAATGAAATGAATTCCATATTAGATTTGTATCAAACATAATATAAATATTTCTGCAATATTTGGCTACACAGTTTTATATTTTTTTTTAGTATTTTTTATTTAAAAGAAATACTTGCTACCTTTTTTTTTGTTCACAAGAAGTTTAATGGATTGATCAACACATGAGCTATATAAGAGAGAGTATCCTTCCTCTTTCAATAATTTCTCACCACAATAATAAATAAAGTAAATCAAAAATGAAAATTTTATTCATCACAAAAATATATTTTACTATTAAATTATATTTGTATGTCCATTACTATTTTTTTTTCTCACACTTCAAAAATATTTAAAGATATAGGAGTTGCAAGAGTTTAAATTCTGAACTTGGTGCAATAATTCAGACTTTAACATCAATAATTATTGGCACTTGGTTGAGAATAAAGATTGTGGACATGATATTGGGAAACCAAGATTTATTAGAAACATATCTAAAACTGGTTAAGCTTCTCTTTTGATAAAGAGATACAAACGTTAGGATGTGACAAGACAAGGTAACTTAACAAATCATTTAGGTCCAAAGTAGATGTTAGTGAACTAACTCCGACAACTTTCTTTGTTTTGATGGCCATGGCCTATTCATTCACAACTCACACCTTTCACACTAAAAAGTTGGCTGTAATTCAAATCCTCATTCGCATTTGATTAAAAAATATTGATCATTAAAGTAATATTCCTCAATTAGAGGAATCATTAATTAATTCATTATACTTAATTTAATAATTGTGCAAATCACTTTTATAATGTTTATGCGTGGAATGTGGAATGAGTGTTAAATTATTATTTCTGTTTCCTTCACTTGTGACAGCATTTTTTGAATTTTGATCAGCTAGTTATGAGGTTTAGATATTAATATATTTATCCTACCCTTAATATATATATATATATATATATATATATATATATATATATATAAGATCGGT
>CATIWR010125721.1:0-15322 GCA_949677035.1 Omphalea diandra | reverse complement strand
AACAAAATGATGTCATGTATGTTTTATGCATGGTTATGTATATATTTCCTAGATAGTATGTATGTGTATGAGTGAGCCTTTATATATATGTGTGTGTGTGTGTGTGTGTGTGTGTGTGTGTGTGTGTATGTTTTAGGGTTTTCTAAAATGTAAGAGTGCCTTCATATTGTGTTTAGAAAACACAAAAAAAAAGAGTCATGAAAACCTTAGTGCTACCACACTTCTCGTTTTGAGGATAACCTATTCATATGGATACCTACAAAGGACGTTCATCCTTCAGTAACATCTAGATCTAACTTAAACTTAAGGTAAGGTGTTGTCGATGTAAACCTCCTCTATGCCTTCCAACAATAGTGCTTTTCTTATTCAAATTGGTAATATTTCACATCCCTTTTGTCTGTCTAATAGAAATGCATGGATCCTTGATAGGTTTTGTACATTTGAATTTTTTTTTTCTATTTTACTTATTATATGAAAACTAACATCCACTTTGTTATATAAAAGCTAACATCCACCACTAATAGTTCAACTTTATGTACCTCCTATTCCATTCCCACAAAGATTAAAGATTCAAAGAGATGACAAAATAATAAGGGATTTTGCCAAATTCCATATAGTTTTTAAGAAGATTCACATCAACATTCCATTCCTTTAAGCATTAGCCCAAATTCCTTCTTATATCAAATTTCTTAAACTCATATTTTCTAATAAGAAAAGGCTTAAGGAGTGTAAAGTAGTGACTCTCATGAAAGAATATAGTTTTATTTTGCAAAACAAGTTTCCTCAAAAAGTCGAGGATCTAGGGAGTTTTACTATATCTTATGAAATTGGTGAATTAGAATTTGATAAAGCTCATTGTGAACTTGGATTTAGTATTAATTTGATTCCTTGTATCTCTTTTTAGGGAATTAAAGTTAAGAAAGCTTAAGGAAATAAGGATATTTTGCAACTAGTGGATAGATCAATCAAGTATCCTATGGGGATTGTTGAAGACATTCTTATCAAGGTTAATAACTTTATATTTCTAGCAGATTTGATGGTGTCATACTTTAAAAAGGATTATGAGATATCACACATCCAACTGAGACCATTATGAGCTAGAAAAGTTAACTTTGAGAATGGAAGATGAACAAATGGAGCTTGATTTGTACAAAGTGAAGAAGACACTAGTGGTGGAAGAAAGGTGTTGGAAAATCAACAAGATTGATGATGGAAAAGGAAGAGAGAGAAAAGAACAACTTCAGCCAAGATTAGAAGCATATGAAAATGCCATGATCTACAAAGAGAAGACAAAGAAATGGCATGGCAAGCACATTGTGCAATGCAATTTTCAAGAAAGATAAAAAGTGTTACTATTTAACTCTTGTTTGAAGTTATTTCTAAGCAAAATGAAGTCTATATGGTTGGCGCCTTTTATGATGGTGAAAGCTTAGTTCCATGGAGTAGTTGACATTAAAAATAAAAAAAAAAAAAAGAAGTTTTAAAGGTTAATGGACAACATCTCAAGCCCTACTAAAAGATGGAGCCATAGAAGCATGAAATGTCCTTGATTTCACCACTACACCCAAATAAAGAAAGGAAGCATTATGCTACAAGACCCTAAAATAACGCCCCTAAGAGGCAACCCAAGTTTTTTTTATTTCTCTTGCAATTTTATTAATTTTTTTTACCTATTTAGTTTTAAATTTTGGAATAAAGTTCTTCATCTTTTGATAAATTTGCTATGGATAAGATGAAAGAAAACGATGATACTTAAAGAAAGAAATTTGAAGAAAATTATCAAAAGGGTGGCAACCATTTCCTTTTGTCTAAAGTACATTTTGTGTTTCAATTGTTACTTTCCTAGATTTTTGTATTAAAAATGTTATGAATGTTTGTTATAGTTGTCTTCATTTGAATTCCATCTTAAAATAGTAAGTAAAGATGAAGTTGGTAGCCTTTTGAGTAGTTTAGGTATGTAGAAGATTCTAAAGGTTCTAGAAATCCACATTCCATTAGAATTAGGAGGGAAACCATTATTTATAAACAGAGAGATAACTATGCTTTGTTATAATTCTCATATAGAGTAGCCATTAAAGAACACAAATGGATCATTCACAACCTAAAATCGAGGAACAACCCTTACCCCTTTCACCACTTAACTTCAAAATGCCTAAGCCTAAAATTCCACCTCCACCAAAGTCCAACCTCATGCTAGGGCAAGCCACTGGCTTTTATGCTTATCACCAAGCATTTTTAGAGGTAAATGAGTTTCCATTCTCTCTCAAGGAGATAATAGAGATGGAGTGCAAGATTAAGGAGATTAAAATGACCGTTTAGAAAAAAGACTCCACAAGTGATGAGGAAGAAGATGGAGAAGAGGAACTAAAGGCATTCACTTCAAAAAGAGGTAGGGAAGACCACCCAAGAGAAGAGGAAGGCCTAAGAAGGATTAGAAAGGAGTTTCATATTCTTAAGTTGGAGATGTAATCATTGGAATGTTAATTTCTAGATGTTAGAACCTTGCATTTTAATTTTCTCTTACTGTATTAACTTTAAATTTCAAGTTTATTAATGTTTAATTATAACTTTGTTGAAGTTAATTTTGAGTTTTTAATGTGTGTTTGATGTCTTTTTTTATGTTGATTTTATGTTTTGAATTTGATTTAAGATGGAATATGTATTATGGAATTTTATCATTGTTCATGTGTTTATAATGTGTTTAAAGTTATTTTTTAATGGAGGAATAAAATTCATAAAAATTTAGAGTCATCAGAGTTGAGTTCTATTGTGATCGCGATGAAAGCCATAGCCCATGAGTAGTTCTAGGGTGAGGCTTAGCTGAGTTACAAGCTGCTACTCGAGTCATAACTTATGACTCAATCATGCTCTAGATATGAGCATGGACTGTCGCACCTATAACACATGTCATAGGCTACAATAGCCTTATGATATGTTTTTTTTATAGGGAATTTTTAGGGAAATTTTTATCTAATTTGAATTTCAAACCACTCCTGACTAAAAATTAGCCTCTCTACTCTATAATAGGCCTTTTTATTCCATAATTTCACTTACACATTCACTTCAATACTCATTTAAAGTTTGAGAGCACCTAGGAGTCTTTTAAGCATTAACTCTTCCTTCCACTTTTAACTAACCCATTAGCTATTTGTTAGCTTATTTACTGTTCCATAGCCACCATCACTACATTTTTTTAGCCATTAATCAACTCAAGATGTCTTTAAGAGTTTCATCATCAAGGCAAAGAAGGAAACAACACCAAAGAGGTCCAAGAGACATATCATTTCCCTTCTCTATTTTTAATGATGAAAAAGGTGAGAAATTCCTTTCTATTGACTCTAAGGAGCATGTTGCGTGTAGGCTTTTAGTTGAACTACCTTTAATATAATAAAAAATCATTGATAAGTTTAACGAACTATAAAGTAGGTTAAGTTGGGTTAAATTTGCATTCACACCTCTTTCATCTTACAAAAGACTCAACCTTGAGTTATTTTTTATACTTCACTTTCATAATGAGCATGAGACATTTTTTTTTTTTTAAGACTTTTTGGTAAGCAATACACCATTGATCAAAACACTATGAGAGATGCCTTTGAATATATAAAGGAGGCATGAGTGATTACCCTAAAAGTACACATGCAATTTGGTTTAGTATTTTAAGACTTGTGGACTTGCATTACCATTATCCTTCAAGTAAGGTAGTAAGGGATAGGTGTTTATGATTATTCATAAATTCATGGCCTTTGATATCTTTGGGAAGTGAAAATCGACCAAGGTGTCTAAACAAGATATTTTTTCATGTGGTGTGCACAAAATAAGTTAAAAGTTTCCACAACTCATCATCTTTCTTAAAAACTTGGTGTGTTAATCAAAAATCCTATGAAAGTGGTAGGTTTAGGACATATAGTTATAAGTTTAACTATATTTTTGTGTGGTTTTACCCTTAATCAACCAAATGAGGAAGCCTTGCCTATAATTGAATCTTTCAATGTTACCACATTGAGGAGAATGGGGATTGTGACATCCAAAGTTGAAACACTAAAGGTCACAAGACTAAAGAAGATAAGGGAAGAGGAAAGTGAATAAGAGAGTGAAGGAGACATTCCCATTGTACCACCTCTCAACACTCTTCCTTAAAAAGGGTAATCTAGTGTGTAATAAAAGAGACCATTGAGCGAAATCATTCAAAAGCTAGATATCATGGATGCTGGATTAATGAGGAGAGAAAGGGTGGAAAGGCACCAAGATTATAAATTAAGGCAATATCTTGTAAGAGACAACATTGAGTTGCCTTCTCCATCATATTCACCTTGATGCACTATGTTTAAGATATGTTCCTTTAGTCTTTGTTATTGTTGATGTCATGTTCCTTTGTGATGTATTTGACTTGTTCTCATGTTTTAATGTTTTGTTTGATGTTTGAGTTAATGTTTATGATGTAAGGTGCATGTGCATAAAAGTTATATGTTTATGTTTTATATGACACCAAGGAGCAATGTAATGAGTAAAAGTTAAGTTTGATGGGATTTTCCTTTGTATTTTCTTATTTCTTTTAGTTAGTTATTATTTTGTTTGTCTTTTATCTTGAATTGGCTTTTTGATTTTTCTTATTTTCTCAATTGTTTATGAGAATGTAATCTAAAAGCATGAAGTGATTTAGATGCAATCAACCTTCCGTTAAGGCGAGAGGGGAGTAACTCTTTCTATATAACCTTTTTTATCTTTTGTTTTTTAAAAGACATGGCCTTAAGGAAAATTCCATATTAAATACAAAGGGGAGGATTATTATCTTATGCTTAGACCTATATGATATTTGCACCTATGTACTCGATTAAATGGACTTTAAAAAAAAAAATTGTGAGGATGTGTAGCTTAGTTAAGCTTTATTTGGTAATCACTATGAGTTATTATAAAAGAGATGCCATTATTAGGATGAATTTGAGATAAATGAATCTTAAGTAAGTTAAATTATGAAGTGTAACTTATGAATTTAGGATAGTTAGAATGCAATAAGATTGCATTTTGCATGTATGTTGAAACAAGTAATTTAACTAGTTATGAATAGATAAATTTGTATGAGCTTAAATGAAAAATGAATTGCAATTGTGCTTTGAAAAAGAAAAAAAAAGGAAAAAAGAAAATTATAGTGTGATTAAAAGAAAGATGAATCCTAAAGATCTCTTATGCTTAAGTTATTCTTCCCTTTATTAATTAATGAAGGCAATAGTAATCCAACTTTTTATACATCATAATTATGCCTATTGATGGTCTAGTTAGATTGATGGTTGAGATCTATTTGTAAAATAAGGTCATATTGTTTCTAATTTTCCATGAATGAATGAGATTGATTTTCAAGGTATTAAGCTAACCTAAGGTCATTTGCTTAAATGAGTTCTTATTTGATTCATTGATTATAGTACTTAAATGATTATCATTACAAGCATGATGGGGTTACATATCTTGTAAAAGTTATGAATGAATTTTGGCTGCATATTCTTTGTTACTTGAGGACAAGTACCAGTTCAAGTGTAGGGGAATTTGTTAGGCTTAATTTGTTCATAGTTATTTGATGAGTTTTGAACTTAATTTAATGTTAATCCATGTTTAAATTAAGTTAATTTTTATGCTTTTATGTTATGCCTACATTTGGATGTTTTATAGGTGTTTAAGCAAGTTTAGAGTAAATTAGGACTAAAATATGCAAAGATGGCAACTTTAAGGACCAAGTTGGATATTTGGATAAGTGAGGAATAAAGTCATGTTATCGCGTATATGACTCTTATCGTAGGTTGTGACTTGAGCAATTTAGAAGTTATGTTTTAGCCTACACTTTACCTCTTTTGAATAGTATTTAAGGCCAACATTTAGGGTGTTTTAAAGAGAGAAGAGAATGGTGAAAATAAATCATTTCAACACTCAAAAGAGGCATTTTGAAGGACAAAACATGGAGAAACAAGCTACAACTAAAGATTAAATGCAAGAGTGCTAGAGATCACTTGATCTAGGAAGAAGAATAATAAGGGATTCATCAAGCAATTGGGAGATTTCATCTTTCATTCTCTTAATCTCATTTCCTTTGTCAAAGATGAAGTTATTACTTTTGGATTTGACTTATTTTGTTAGTATATTATATTAGATATTAATTGATTGATTTATGATTTAGCTATGGATATTGATTAATCTAGGACTTTGATGTAGCCATAGATATCAATTGATTGATTGATTGATTTATTATTTGAATGACTATGTTAGGATTTGGTTCTTTTGTAAGTGAACGATTCTTGAGCCTATTACTTATGATTGCTTGGTTACCAGTTACATGATTTGTATTTCATTTATAGATTGAGAGATTAAAATTGAAATATACCTCAAATTACTTTCCTTAGGTTAATTGATGAGTAAAGAAACCCCTATTAACCTATTGATATCATTTAAAGGATTGTTATATCTAAGTGAGTGATTTTTTTCTAGTTCACATTAAGAGATGATTTTATGAAATATGATTAAAAAGTTAAGTGACTACTATAGACAGAACACTTAATCAGTATAGAGATCAACAATTGTAATACTTAATCTTACATAGAATTAAATGATTAATTATTTCATTATTTAATGTGGTGAGATCAAATGTCCTAAGAGTTTTATCATAAGCCTTTTTATCACAATTGCTTTTGTCTTTTTGCTATTGAATTGTTACGTTTAGTTTATTTCCATTGTATTAGTAGTTCAAATCATATCTCTACTATTCATTTTCTAGATAAAAATAGAATAATCACGTTTCAATACTTATAGACCTTGTCTCTATGGGATGATATTCGCACACACCGTGGTGCATATATATTACTTTGATCACCGTTCTCTTGTAGTATTTACCAAGTGTGATACTTGTTAAAGGTGGTATATAAAATGGCATTTGAAATATTAAAGATATTAAATGAGTGTAGATCCTATCCCACGTCCATCAAAGAGATACTGAGAAAGTATCAAAGGGTTTTTGCATGGACATATGAAGACATGTTAAAGGATCAACATATGGTCAAACATAGAATCTCTACCTACTAGCATATGAAATTAGTAAAGTATAAGCTCAAATGGATGAGACTAGAGTGGGCTCAATTAGTGAAGGAAGAAGTAGGCAAGTAGTTAAATGCTAAGTTCCTAGAAGTTGTGATTATCTTAGATGTCTAGCCAACATAGTCCCTATACTTAAAAAGGATAGGCAAGTAAGAAAGTGTGTCAATTATACGGATTTGAATAAGACTTATCTTAAACATGAGCTTTTGTTATCCTATATTGATGTTTTGGTTGATAGTATGACCACTTGCATCATGTATTTTTTTACAGATGGTTTCTCGGGCTATAATCAAATCGTTAAGGCCATCATAGATAAGGTGAAAAACTCTTTCAACATTGAATGGTGTACCTACTTTTATTAAGTATTGAAGTTTATATTAAAGAATGCTAAGGCAACCTACCAACAAATGGCACCATATTATTCTAGGATCTAATACATAAGAATGTGGAACTGTGCATCGATAATATGATAATAAATTCAGAAACACAATAATGGCACTTTGAAGCTTTAGAGAAATCCTTGTAAAGGGTAAACAAGTATAATTTTAGGCTCAACCTAATAAATGTGTATTTTGGGGTCACTTTCAATAAATTGCTAGGCAATGTAATGGGTGAGAAGGGGATAGAAGTAGAACCAAACAAGGTAAAAGCCGTCTAGGACATGTTTGGACTAAATATAGAAAAGGAAGTTTGAGGGCTTTTGGGACATCTCTAGTACATCAGTAGGTTTATTATAAGGTTTACCCTGACATGCAAACCAATGTTTAAGCTTTGAGAAAATATCAACTAATAGTGTGAAATAAGCAGTGTCCGAAGGATTTCAAGAATATAAAAGAGTATTTGTCCAATCCACCAATATTAAGGTCGTCGAAGCTATGAAAGCCTTTGATTTTATACTTGGTAGTGGAAGATAGATCTATGAGAGCCATACTAGCATAAAACACCATTAAGGTAATGAACATGGTGTACACTATCTTAGTAAGAAGCTGCTTCCTTATGACTAAAAGTATAATCAGATCAAGAAGATGTGTTTGGTGACAATTTGGGCTATTATGAGGTTGTGACACTATTTTTAGTCATACTTGATGAAAGTAGTCTCAAAATTGGATCCAATTAAGTACTTATACAAGGTCTACCTAATGGAAAGCTAACAAAAGGGTTGATGCTCCTTATTGAGTTTGACATTAAGTATGTGACAAAAAAGGTGATTAAGGGAAGGGCAGTTGCAAAGTGCATGACATAGTAGCTAATAATGGAAGAAGAATAGAAACCTCCACAATTTCTTGATGAATGCCTAAGAGTAATAAAACCATAAGGATGGAAGATGTACTTTAATGGTGCACTTAACAAGAATGGAGCTAGAGTTTAAGTAATTTTACTTTTACCTAAAGGATAATTATTGCTTATAGCCAAAATGCTTGAGTTCGAGGTGACTAATAATATGGTAGAGTATGAGGCATATGCCTTTGGGTTAAATTTATTGGTTTAAATAAGGGTGAGAATAGCAGAGGTGTTTTGAGGCTCTCTATTAATGGTTTCACAGGTGAATGGTGAATAGGAATTAAAAGAAGTATGGTTGAAACCATCTTAGAATAAAGAAAGATGTTAACTTAAAACTTTTAGAAGATTATATTTCATCACATCCCAAAAGAAGAAAATATGATGGCAAATGCTTCGGCCACTTTGATCGCTGTTTGGGATGGACCATAAAGAATGTCAATGAAGCCTCTGCTTACACTTAAGTTGATAGTGACGTTATGCAAGTGAAAAGGTGATGCAAGTGTAGTGGATAACCGATTATGGTATTATGATATGTAAATCTATTTGGAGTTTGGTATGTATCTTGAAGGGGCAACAAAGAAAGATAAGGATATCATCAAAAGATGGTCTCATAATTTATAGCTAATCATGGCATCGTGTATAAGCAACTGCTAGATGGGTTAAGGTACTTAATGGAAGAGAAAGTTGAGAGGGAAATGGAAGAGGTACATGTAGGGGTTTGTAGTCCACACATGAATACGTTAGCCTTGGCTAGAAATATTTTGAGAATGGGCTACTATTAGACTGTTAGAGTAAGATTGCATTAGGCTTATAAGGGGATGCCATAAATGCCATGTTTACAAAAGCCTTAACCATTTACTGCAAGTATAATTGGAGAATTTGACCTCATCTTAGCCATTTGTTGCATAGGGAATTGATATGGGTAGGAAAGTGATACTAGCATCTATAAGAGTCTACAAGTACATTATAATAGTAATTGACTACTTTTCAAAATGGTAAAAGCTAAGCCCGTTGGGAAGCTAGGGGCAAAGCATATGGATAGGTTTTATAGAGAGTAATCTCATATGTTGCTATGGTGTGCCACCCCACATTATAACAAATAATGATGTATACTTTTAGGCCAGAGGTAAAATGATTCTGGAAAAGTATGGAGTGGCATATCATAAATCCTCACCTTACAAACCATAAGCAAATGATGTTGTCGAGGCTGTTGATAAGAACATCAAGAACATCCTACCCAAAATGGTGGAAACCTATAAGGAATGGTAAAAAAAGCTACCCTTTACGTTGTGAGGGTATTACACTACAACTAGGGTTACTATAGGGATGTCACCATATTCTCTTATATATATAATGGAAGCAGTATTATCGATGGAAATGGAAATGAAATCCCTTTAAGTATTGATTGAAATGAATGTTGCCATGTACCAATACGTAAGAGGTTGGTACGACCAATTGATTTTATTAGATGCAAAGAGATTGAAAACCTTACATTATATACAGCTCTATTAGAAGAGGATGACATATACTTTCAATGAAATGTTTAAGCTAAGCATGACAATGGTAGGAAACCTTGTGTTGAAAGAGATATGGTCTCAATCTCAAGATCCTAAGGGAAAATTCAAACCAAATTAGGAAGGTCCCTATATGGTTAAGTAAATATACTTAGATGGAAGGTTAAAGCTATCAAATTTAGATGGTAATGAGTTCTCCAAATCGATAAACTTGGATTGATTGAAGAAGTATTTCATGTAAGTTGAGTGAAAAAATAAATAAACTTACTCAACTAAAAACTCGAATGGGCAGCTCAAGAAAAAAGTTAGGGGAGGAAAAAGAAGAAACAAAGAAATAGAAAAGGAAAAATAAAAATATAAGAGAAGAACAAAATAATAAGTTAATAAAAGGCAAGAGATTATGAATAACTATTAGGAAGAATTAACGGCAAGCCTACAGAAAGACTTTATAGTAAGGGTTAAGGTAGTAGAGAAAAAAAAAAGATGATAGTAAGGCTACCACAAGGGATAGCAAGGCAACTCACTGATCCCCAAGACGGCCCTATACAGTCCCACAATAGTCTCTCTAAAGATCACTGATACTGTTGTCTCACCCAGCTCGATCTCCTCTATGAGTTAGAAGACCTATAAGTCAACTTCACTGTCATCAGTGTGAAATAGGTAATCTTCCATCAAAATAGTTGCCAAAATGTGGGCTTGGATGACTCTAGCATTACTTATCTAGAGGCCTAAGAAGAAATTAGCACCTTCTCCTCCCAAAGATATATAGAGGCACGTCATCATATGGTAAATCAAGGGGCTTCATCATCTTGTGAACATATTGGTAGTTTAAGCATGAAAGTGCAATCCTATTAGAATCCAAAACATGAATGTTTATAATGGCACCAAACTACTTAAGAAGTGGGTAGATGTCTATCTCTCTAAAATATAAAGAGTGGGTTGATAGATCTTAGATATCACATACTACTCAAAGAAATTTAATGTTGAGTTTGATAAATGAAAGCACACAGGGCATTGAAGCCTGCTCAAGAAAGATAGGACCAATGGGAGGCATGAAGAGACCTAAGAAATGTTATAACCATGGTGGAGATGAAATCTAACTACTAGAGGCATATAAATTAGGGTGAGAAAGGAAAGAGAGATGAATAGTGTTGAAAAACTATGAGTAGTAAAGTTACTTATACAAACATTGATATGAACAAGGTTGATTTAATTCCATACCCATATGCTAAAGAATAGTTTCCAAAATCTATCAAACCAAGTATTGGAGTTTTAATCTTCAAATCCTAACTAAACCTCTAGAAAACTTATTTCTAGCAACCTAAGTTATAAATATTTGAAGTTGTGTTAACTCAAACCTTAAGTTAACCAAGCCAATTTAACATTAGAATTAACAAGTTTGTGAAATTATTAAGCCTTCACTCAATAATCTCATCAAGTCCATTCAAGAACTTAAGAAGAGAATTTAATCTCACTAGTAAAAATTGTGAAAAGAAATATTATTAATGGAATGCCTTCTTGGCCGAATATGAAAGACTATTTATAGCCTTAAAATGCTTAAAGAAAATCCTAATAAGATTTGGTTTACATTCCCTAACTGAATTCATATTTCCTAATGCAATAAGGAAAAAAACATTTTAAACTAAATAGGAAAACCAAAGAAATATTATGATTGGTGAACAAGATTAGACCAAGATAACTAAAGAACAATAAGTAATCCTAAATAGAAAAGAGAAGTATTCAACCTAATGAAGACATCCAAATGGCATTAGGAAACATTGCCAATTAAAGATATCTTGTAAGAACCTTTAACTTTGGGCCTTATTTTTATGCTTACATGCCTTGGGCCTCTTGTTACACATCTTAGGCTTCTTATTCCATGTCTTGGTGGAATTAGATTGGGCTTTGGTGCTTTTCACAAGTTGGGCTCCATTGTATTAAGTTCAGTACTCCATTTGAAGAGTTTAAGCCCCATCATCTTTTAGTTGGGCTTTATGCATCCTTTTCTCTTCTTAGGCTAATCTAAGTGTAATTCTTTGTTGCATGAATGCTTTAGTTACCCCCTTAAACTTCTTTAGCCTTCCTTTTATGATTGGGCCTTGAAGTTGAAGTGAAACCTTTGCTAACTTGCCTTGGCCATTTGCATCATTCCCTTCTTCCTTAAAAGGATTTGTGCTTGAATCAATACCTTCATCAAAGTAAAAAGGAGATAAATCAGCAACATTAAATGTAATACTAACATTATAATCACAAGGAAAATCTAACTTATAAGTATTATCATTAACCCTCTCCAAGACTTGAAAAGGTCCATCTCCTATAAGGTCTAGCTTATTTTTTCTAAGGTTAGGAAATATTTCCTTCCTAAAGTGTGCCTAAACCCAATCACCCAGTTCAAATAAAACTTTAACTCTACCCTCATTTGCATTTTTAACAACTTGCTTATTCCTCTTTTCAATATTCAAATGCACTTCTCATCCATCTGTTTAACAAAATTAGATTTCTTCTTACCTTTCATATCAACTTACAAATTAGAAGGAATAAGGGAAAGATCTAATGGACTCAATGGTACAAGCCTATAAACAATCTCAAAAGGGCAATAATGTGTACAAGAATGTGCACTCTTATTATATGCAAATTCTATATGTGGTAGACATTCTTCCCAAGACTTTAAATTCTTTTTTATCAAGACTCTTAAAAGTTACCCTAGAGTTCTATTCACAACCTCAGTTTAACCATCAATTTATGGGTGGGATGAAGTAAAAAAATAACAACTTAGTCCCAAATTTGCCCCATAATGTTTTCCAAAAGAAACTCAAAAATTTTGTATCCCTATCACTAATAATAGTTTAGCCATACCATGTAACCTTATAATCTCTTTAAAAACAAATTAGCAATGTTAATGGCATCATCAGTTTTGTGGCATGCAAAAAAAATGTATCATTTTAGAAAATCTATCAATAACCACAAAAATAGAATCAATACCATGTTTTGGCCTAGGTAACCCTAAAACAAAATCCATAGATATATCAATCCAAGGTGAACTAGGAATAGTAAAAGCATATAATGGTCATGTAGTTTTGATTTAAATTTAGCTTGTTTGCATGCAACACATCTATCACACACTTTTTGAACATCAAATTTGCATATTAGGCTAATAAAAGTGATCATAGAAAACATCCAAAGTCTTTTGAATTTCAAAGTGAACCATACGTCCACCACTATGGACTTCTCTAACTAGCAATTCATGCAAAGAACTCTTAGACACAAAAAGTTTATTATCTCTAAACAAGTATCCATCATGCCTCATGAATCTATTAAAAGCAACTTTTTCTTAATTTGCAAAGAAATCACAAAAATCTGAATCACTAATATACAAATCATTGATACCTTATGACTAGTTTCCAAATCACTAGTATATAATAGTGTGTCAGCCACTAAATTTTCCTTACCTTGTTTATACCTTATGACATATGGAAAAGACTCAATGAATTCACTTCGCTTAGGATATCTTTTGTTCAATTTTTGTTGTCCTTTAAGGTATTTAAGAGATTCATGGTCGGTATTATTGGACTAGGATGGTTAATCCTAAGTCTATAACCTCTTTTGATCTTGATAAAAAAGATTGATCATCACTAATATTTCAAATAAGTGATTGATTTTGCAGAAATAAATATATCTCTTAATAAGAAATGAAAGGTGTTGATAAACTCCAAAGTGACATGTAAATCGCGACCACAATCTAGGATTCGTGATCGCGACTCATGTTAAGGCATGCTAAAATTCAAGCAAGTGAAATCGTGGAGCCATTCTTGACTGCGACCTATGGAAAAGAAGAAGCCCAAAATGTGATAGACGAATTCGCAGTAAATGTCATGGCCTAGTCGTGATCGCAAATTTCAAAGTAACTCAAGAGGGGAAGCATGTCCATAACCACAGCTTGACAAGTGTCCCAGAAGACTGTTGGAAGTCAAATTTTGTGAAGGCATCTTGTTGGTAGCGATCGCAAATCCTGAGGAAGAAAGATGACCACTTCGATAGACGGATTCGCGTCCTCTGTCGCATCCCATATAAGAAAACTCGCTACCGCGACTTCAGAAAGTAGGTAAAAGACAACAACTATATTTTCCTGGTGAACTAATAAGAAGCTGCCATGTGGACTAGCCGTTAGTCACAAATACGGTTTCCCTTTAGGAATTTAGATTTCGCAACCTCGAAATGGCAGTAGCGACTTCGATTTCATCTTGACAAGCATTTAATGCAGAATCTGTCTAGCATGTCTCAAAGATTTGATGAGTTATGATCTGCAACGTCTCTTTGGTGAAGTTTGGCTATAAATACACCACCAAACAACCATGAATAAGGTTGCTAAGGAATTTATTACAAGTGATTAAAGCTTTCAATCTTTGCTACTCATTTCCTTCAATTTCTTTATGAAATTGTAATTGTTAGGTGTGAGCATTAAACACCAAGTTGTAAGGTTGTAGTGTTAGCCTGTAAAAACATTTCAAGAAAGGTTTAAGTGTGAGCCTAGTGAAACTTGAGTGAGGTTGTGTGTTAGCCTAAAAATACATTGTTGTAAGGTTGTGTGTGAGCCATCGAAACACAAGTTGTACAAGTTGGGTGTGAGCTTGAAAACACCTTGAGATCGTGAAATACCCAATTGGTTAATTGAGGAGTGGATGTAGGGTCAATTATACACGAACCACTATAAATCGGTTGTCTCCATTTTACTCTTTCTTCTTCCCTTTTTCTTTGTTGTTGAAATTTTTATACACCAATTCAACCTCCTTTCTTGGTGCCTATGGACAACAAGTGGTATCAGAGTAAGGTTTTCACAAATCATACCTTCATTAGGTGAAACAAGATCATGGTATAAGAAGTAAACCACTCACAACTAAGGCCAT
Organism: Omphalea diandra; assembly: GCA_949677035.1. NCBI lineage: Eukaryota > Viridiplantae > Streptophyta > Magnoliopsida > Malpighiales > Euphorbiaceae > Omphalea > Omphalea diandra. The sequence continues at coordinate 549 of CATIWR010125721.1, read as the reverse complement.
ATTTTGATGGAACCGACTATACTCATTGGAAGTATAGGATGGAGATCTATCTTGACACAAATGTGGTGGACCTTTGAGATGTGGTAATCAAGGAATGGAAGCCTCCTACAAGAGTTGTGGATGGCAATGAAGAATTAATCCCAAGGGATGAATGGGTTGAAGCTCACCGAAAGTCAAATGGCAAGAATAATAGGGCAATGGCCATTCTCCTAAGCTCACTTTCGAAAGAAGAGATTATAAGAGTGCAATATTGTCAAACTGCACATGCCATATGAAGACTTTAGAGAACTATCATAAAGGCACAACCTTAGTCAAGTCAATTGGAGATGTATGTCACCGAATGGGAACTCTTCATGATGAAGGACAACGAAAACATCACAAAAATGACTAATCACCTATTGTCCATCCTCACTAATATGAAGAAGTTTGGAAGAGCACTTACCAATTATGAGGTAAACACCAAAATCCTTAAAACTCTTCCTCTTGACAAATTTGGGGCTAGGGTGTGCAACATTCAAGAGTCTAATCTAGAGATTGGAAAGGTCCCAA